>JAXIVD010001552.1:42500-70000 GCA_036785275.1 Cancer borealis
GCAGAGGATGTTGAAGGTCATTTAAATGACTTTAAACCTGCTTATCGAGCCCTGAGGAAGCTCCGCTCCAAGTCTACATATCGGCTGAGTGCTATCCGAACAACAGATGGTTGCCTCGTATCAGACGCGGATGGGCAGATGGCTCTTTGGGCTGAGTACTTTGAGCAGTTGTTCAAGTTTAACCCTCCAAGCGGACGGCTTTAAACCACTGGATTACAAGTGATGGATGCCGATCCGCCCATTAAAGAAGCTGCACTCTCTCTCAAAGAGGCTGTTGCAAAGTTGAGGGATTGAAAGACAGCTGGCATTTGTAACATTAGTGCAGAGTCGCTCAAAGCTGGAGGCGAGGCCATGATCCGTGGATTGCATGATGTCTTGACTGTTGTATGGCATTCAGGTACCATTCCTCCCGACTGGAAAAGGGGGTTGGTTGTCCCTATCTGGAAAGGTAAAAGGGACAGTCAGGACTGCAACAACTACTGCGGGATAACGCTGTTCAGAGTATCAGGTAAGGTGCTCGCCCATCTGCTACTGATGCGAGTTAGTAGTCACTTGCTGAAATATCAGAGACCTTAACAGCCAAGGTTCACACCTGGTAAGTCAACAATTGACCGTATACTAGCGCTTTGCGTACTGGTGGAACGCCGATGTGAGTTTCGACAGGGAATGTTCACAGCCTATGTCGATCTCAAAAAGGCGTTTGCTTCAGTGCATCGAGAGGCACTCTGGGATCTTCTGTGCCTCCGCGGGATTCAAGCCGAGATTATTGGACTATTATCTGGCCTGTACTCCGGGACTGAGAGTGCTGTGAAGTGTGGCGGTGGCGTGTCCAGCTTCTTTCCTGTGTATACAGGAGTGAGATAGGAATGCGTCCTTGCTACATCATTTTCCAATATGAGTATGAACTGGGTACTTGGCAGAGATATGGACCAAAGTCACTGTGGAGCATCTGTCGGCAACACAAAGATCACTGATCTTGTTTTTGCCGACGATGCAGTAATCTTTGCTGAGTCACTGGAGGTTCTAGTGATGGCTCTCGAAGCACTGTACTAGGAGGCGAAGCCTTTAGGACTTCAAGTCTCCTGGCCGAAGACTAAGGTTCAGGTGTTTGGAGGCTTGCTAGATGAAACAGTACAGTCTATTCATGTGTGTGGCGATGACATTGATATTTTAGACTGCTTGATATATCTTGGTAGCGTAATACATAACAATAATGGATCATGTCAAGAAATCTTACGGTGGATTGGCTTGGCCCATGGTGTTATAGACTCGCTCAGCACAAGTATCTGGCGTTGTCAGTACCTGCGCAGACAGGCACAGATTCGATTTTTCAAATCGCTGGTGATCCCTGTCTTACTTTATGGCTGTGAGACATGGACACTGAACACTGATCTGAAGAGGCAAATTGATGTCTTTGGTAATAAATGCCTTCGCAATATCATAGGATATCGTTGGAATGACTTTGTGTCAAATCAGCGACTGCTCCGTGAGACTGAATCAAGGCCTATTACCAGCATAGTCCACCAACGTCATCTTCGGCTATATGGGCATGTGGCACATTATCCAGAGCAGCTCGGGTTACCTATATCTGAAAGAAATAACCCGGAGTGGAGCAGGCCAAGGGGGCGCCCAAAAAATTCGTGGCTGAGGCAAATCGATGCTTCCTGCTGGGAGCTACTTGGTATAGAAAAGGGGCTTACATGGGGACTTGCACAGGGTGATTGCCAGAGCTGGCGTTGGAGGGTTGGCGAGGCGACGCATCTCTTGGCCTATGCCCCCAATGATTGATATAAGCAGTGAGCGTTGGTTTCGGTTTTGATAATTATGTAGTGGTTGCGTATCGTAGTTATTTGATTTTATTTGTTTGTACATGTAGGATGCAATATAAAATTTTGATAGGTCAGTAAGATACATGATATTTAATAATTTGAATAGTGGGGGTGTGGTCGCAGTAATTACTATTGGTCATTATCCTAATAGCTTTCTTTTGCAGTATGTTAGGGTGATATAGATGATAAGGATGAGTATTGGACCAAATAGAATTACACTAATTTAGATGTCGATAGATATGGGCATAGTATAAGCATTAAAGGACTTCAATTGGAGCAAAGTTTTTTTTACTTTGAGAAGGAGTAGAATAGATCTTAATAGTTTTAAGCATAGGTTGGATAGGTGGTGTTTGAAGAATATATTTTTGTCAAAAACTATACCAAGGAATCTTACTTTGTCTATTTGAATGATATCATTTGGAATAGTTAGGTTTGGTAGTGGTTGGTAATTGGTGATAGTATTAGTAAATAGGATATACATAGTCTTGGTAGTGTTTACAGTAAGTCGGTTAGCTAAGCACCAGTCTGAAAAGTTCAGGAGTTGTGCATTTGCTCTATTGATTATGTGTTGGGTTTATTTCCAATCATATAAAAAGTTGAGTCGTCCGCAAATGGTATTGTGATCAGATGTCTTTAATATATAGAAGGAACAGTATAGGTCCCAGTATACATCCTTGCAGTACTCCTAGGCTCCTAAGCTAGTTGGGGAAGGTATATTGTAAACAATTGTATATTGTGTTCTGTTACATAAATAAGAGCTGAACCAATCATGGATACATCGGCAAATTTCATAGTGGTACATTTCATCTAGAAGAATATTTGGTTGAACTGTGTCAAAAGCTTTTCGGAAGTCGATAAAAATGGATAAGATGGATATGATGAATTTTTCATTAAATGTAGAATAAAGGTGAGATACATAAGTCTCAATTGCGTCAAAGATACTCGAATTCGGTCTAAAGCCAAATTGTTTGTCACTCAAAATTTTGATTTTACTTTAAAATGACATTGTTTTTCATTAACGCTTCAAAAAAAAATTTAAATATTGGTAAAATAGAAATCGGTCAGTAATTTGATTAGTCTGCTTTGCTACTTGTTTTATGGATTGAGATTATTTTACCAAGTTTGAGTCTGTCAGGAAAGATGCCTATTCTAATTGATTGGTTAAATAAAAGTGTAAGAGGATTGGCAAATATTTCTTGGTTTTCTTTGATTATACGCTCTCTCTCTCTCTCTCTCTCTCTCTCTCTCTCTCTCTCTCTCTCTCTCTCTCTCTCTCTCTCTCTCTCTCTCTCTCTCTCTCTCTCTCTCTCTCTCTCTCTCTCTCTCTCTTTTTCTTCTACAGGCGCCATTATTAACTTATCACATATGTGACTTCCCTTCGATTTGCATTCCGTGGGTGTTTTTCAAGTAAACCTCCTTTTAAGACATATTCTTTTGAAGTTTATAATGAATTAACATATGGGCCGATCCGGAATGCTCGGTGGACCAGTACACAACGTCGGCCGTGGACACCACCTCTTGCTTCTACCACGTCAAGACCTTCTGGCGCCACCTGGCCTGGCCCGATCTCTGCACCTCATATTCCCTCGTGGTCAAAATGGTGGAGGTAAGACTAATATTAACTACACGTTCATCACTTCTCAAGTTCTCAATGCTTCACAATGTTGAGCAATTCAGTCAAACCAAGTACATCAATATTTCAGTTTATGTTTTTAGTTATGTCATCAAATGTCTTAAGTCTCTAACCTGCCGGTCTTCTCACGTAGCCTACTAGGCGCCTTCATGGAATGAGTTTTTTCGTTGTCGGAGAATTTGACTTACTTTAAGTTTTTAATCAAGTTTGGTGATATAGCATAGGAGGTAATGTATGATGGATGAATGGATAATCCAAAATGGAAGGCATGAATTATCACTCTGGTCAGTTATCAATTAGATTTGGCACCATATGACTGTGTTGTTGTGGCCCCTTAACATCAATCAATCAATCAGTCGTGTTTAGATTTGAGGTTTTATGGTAAGATATTCTCACTCAGCGTTATAGTGTATGGTGCAACCTTATTTATTGTATTTGGTGATCCCAATGCATGAACAGTGGTTTTCATAAGGTATCTTCCATTAATGCAAGTAATTTTCACATTTCACAACCGTCAAGTATGCACAACTTACAGACATTACGTTGCAAGTAGGTTGAATTGGATTGTCTCATGCTGGGTTCATACATACTTATTGTATTAATGTGCATTCTTATTTTGTTTTTAGTATTTTCATTTAATTTAAGTATTTGACTCACATCTACATTCGTCAAATTCTATGAGAATCTCACCTTCAGTGTTATATATGTTAGTTTTGTTTTTATTGATTTAAAACTCACAGGCAGGACAAATGAATGTGGTAATGATTTTGATACTGGTGCAGGTTGTTAAGTTTATGGTAGTGACGGTGACGACGATGTTTGTGGTAAACGAGTGTTTGTTTTAAGAGGAGTACTTGGTTGTGATGGTGGTAGACTTTGAGATGCTGGCGGCGGCAGTGATTGTTGTAGCAGTGCTAACGATAGCAATGATGATAGTAGCGGTGGTGTGTGGTCGGTAACACTGCGGCCTCGTGACAGACCATGTCGGGAGCAGCGGACTACTACGTCCACCTGTTGCAGCAGCGTCTCAGCACTCTTGACACAGACACAAGTGATCTGGAGCGTGCTCAGCAGCTGTGCATCACCGTCAACAACATGGAGCACGTCAGGCACTCACTCACGCTATTACAAGAAGAACTGCAGGTTTGTGTGTGTGTGTGTGTGTGTGTGTGTGTGTGTGTGTGTGTGTGTGTGTGTGTGTGTGTGTGTGTGTTCTTGTTTACCATTTAATGCATCAAGTCTATTTTTCATCATAATGTTTTGTTTAACCATTACGTGCATTGATCTTTCCATCTTTTCCATTTGTTTCTATTAATTCATGGACAGTCTCTTCTAGCATTATAACTCTCCTTTGGTTTGTCTTATCAGCTAAATCCTTTTCATTAGACTTTTTGAAACCAACATATTATGATGCTGTATCGTCGGCCATGTTTGTTTACTTTATTCGTTTTGAATATAACCCACTTTTTTTAGGCTATTTCTTAACTATCCATAGTCTTTCTATCAACACCTTAAGTTTACTAGAAACCTCCTCAGACCTACTTTGAAGTGACGTTATTTGTACCAACATTATTTACATCCACCGTCTCTTCCGATAATTGATCACTAAGTTACCAATTTCTTTCCGGATAACAAAAATGCTTCCTCCTAGGTCCTTTCATGCAAAAACTCGTCTTGATGCCTAATCAGACTATCACCAACGAATATGAGAGTCAGGCTCATCATAAACCTCGTCTTCCAATACATGGAACTTATTTCTCTTAATGACGCTATAGTGTAACTAATTCCTGCCTCAACCTTGCTCCCTCTTCTAACAAGCTGGAAGCCATTTCTGTCATCTAACTTACTCTCTATTCTCACAATCCTGTCATCTAACTTATGTAACTTTTCTATCACCGGTTTCTTTTCTGGCACATCGCTTGTACCTGTCGTCACCAGCTTACGTATTTTCATCTGTACCGTATCCAAAACAACACCTGACTTGTTAATTAATTCCCAAAACAAACGACAAACGTATTCATCTTTATCTTGGATGAGGAAATCTCTTATTACTCTTATTTGCAAAGAGGACACGATAGGTGGATGCCATCTTCCTTCACACGAACACAAAACACAACACAAAATATGATTCTGAAAACTCCCTAGATACCTAGTTTCTATAAGATGTAACATGAATGTGTATACAGAAAGATAGTGTAATGTGTATGCTCACTAACAACAAAAACAGCAACACCGACAACAAAACTTAGCTTAACGTCTGGAGTATCACCCAACACGTCCTGTCTTAGGTGGGTGGCGCCAAAAGGACACCATGCATCGTTCTTGTTCCACATTTTTTATTTGTTGATATATCTAACAACATGAGAAACATTAGAAATATAAAGATATCGATTAAAAGTCGAACATGGCTTTGTTTTGGAATACCCCAACACATGAACTTAGAATTGATAGAGTAAGAGCTCCACAAGTGAATTCTACATGATCAAATCATCCATGTCTACAACTTACTGTAAGAATATTTTTACATCAGATTAATTCAACAGCCCTTCTTATTGTAAAATTAAATTATAAATATTTTACTGCAATGAAAGAATCCATCAGTAACGTGTTTTTCAAACAGCTCGAACAGCTAACACAACAACTAGATGCCCAGGATGGACGAGGCGGTACCACCTACAGTGACCACATCAGCAGCCTACTACTCGAGGCTCTCACAAATTTGGACGCCAGGATCGCTAGCTCAATGTCTCCAGTGGCAGAACAGGTGAGTAACAGGGAAAGAAATGTGAACAATAGCATGACATTTATCATTGAATCATATCTAACAAAAATAAATCTAGATACAAATGTAAGAAATCGATAGATTCCGCACGGTAGAACAATTAAAGGAAGATTATTTTGTTAAAAGAGCAGCCTAATCTCCACTTCTAAAAAAAAAAGCAGAGCCTGTGCTAGCCTCCTGGCTAGTACAGTGGTAGTGTGCTGGTCTTGCATTCGCTTGGTCGGCAGATCGAGTCCCCGCCCGGGCTTGTGATGCTTAAGCTGTTTACTGGGGAGGAACTGCTGTGGTCGGGCACCACAGTGGGGGGTTGGGCTTGCCTGGCTGACGTTCTGGAGAGCATCTTCATTGATGGATACCGGAACTGAAACCCATGCAACTTTAACTTTAACTTTAAAAAGGAACAGTTAATAATTAACCAATAAAAGACGGGAAAAAGAGTGATCATGATGGAAAGTTCATCCATTTTGAAGTTAGATAGAAGAGGAAAAAAAAGTTAAGCAGTAAAGTCTTACATGATAATCGACGATCTGGTGATTTGTGTAACAACAAAATTTTGAAAACATCCAATGGCAAGAGAGGAAGTGGATATGATACACTTTTTTAAAGTCAAATAATGTTTACACATTTCATACATACCTCCTATCCTAGAAATCGGCAAATCAGAATTTGAGATGAGTCAGTTTGCTCAAACTTGGCAGGAAAGCATTGCTGCTAGAGCCGCAGTGTGAATTATGAATGGAAATTACTGTACGAGAATATTCCTCGTAGACCTCGTCTGTCTCTCTCTCTCTCTCTCTCTCTCTCTCTCTCTCTCTCTCTCTCTCTCTCTCTCTCTCTCTCTCTCTCTCTCTCTCTCTCTCTCTCTCACCCCCCCCCCCCAATGCAACGGGCACTCAGGCAATGTTTTTGATGAGGCTCAGCTGTTTCATTTAAATTTCAAAGGAAGCAGAAGATCTAGGAAGCTGCAAATACAATTTGCAGGTGCGTAAAACATAGAAGAAGCTGTGCTAAGAAGGAAGTGAAGGGTAGTGTGGACTTCGATTTATTTTTAGGCAAAACTTGAGTACTTCTTCTAAAACGCCTCCTCGAACCCGCCCACCACCCCCGCCCCGCGCCATGTTCTGCGCATGAACAGTGACTACACCACCGTTGCCATGGTAACGTGTTTGATGCTTCCTAGGAAATCCGCGCTATGAGCCCTATAACTCAGTAACATCCTTCGCCCTTCAACGTGCCACCCGTACCCTGAGAAACAAACATGTCTACAGGCAGCACAGGAAGAGCAAGACCAACACCAACGTCCCGAACCCTCCCTGCACCTAACAACTAGTGTGTTTCTTGACAAAAATTTCCATAAAGCTGACCTACAGAAGTGATGTCGCGAATTGGGACTAACAAAAATATGAGTCAACAAGGAACAACTCATAGAAATGATGATAAAAAACACACCACCTATTGACCAAAACTCAGACCACACCATTAATATCCACTCCACACCCATCACCTGAGTGTCAACCACGACACTTTGACGTCACACTCATCTCCACACCTGACGTCACTTGTCCCGACATCACACAACCATCATCTACAGAGAACACCAAACTTCCAAGCACCGATGGTATACAGGATAATTCTAAGGCAAACAGGGTAATGTTAAGGGTGAATTTAGGCTAAAGTTGGCAACTCGACCTGGCAGGCGGCAGCACTGACTCTGCCATTTGCTCGCCAGTCGCCACGCTGACGAGACGAGTATATTCCGCTCCGCTCTCACCTTGCTAAGCAGTAGACACCTTCACCCGTAAGATTGCTTTTCTGCTGGTGTTGACCTGAGCATTTCTATTTGCTCTTAGAGACCCTTGACACACCCGACGGTGAATCCTGAAGGAGTGGAGTGGGTTACTTATAGGGGGTGTGAAGGCGGGCCATAGGGACGCTGTTAGGCTAGGTTTAAGACCAGCAAGATGCAGCGGCGGTGCTGGTGCGACGCCCGCTGAAGGGCGGCCAGTATAGCCCTCCCGCCGCTGTAGGGTAGTGCTGGAGTTTTTGTGTTTATAACCCCCTCTCCTTAGCTAGCTGTGGTTTCGCTCATGCGGTCTCGTTCCCAGAACCACCTCCTCTGCCACCACCTCCACAGCCAAAGTTCCCGTCCCCCCACAAATGCCGTCTCCACTCCACCTCCGACGCTGGTGCTACCGCACAGGGTTGCCAAATGTCCCAGTTGACATAAGGCTACACTTTTGATCGAAAAAGCCAGAAAAAAGGCCAAACTTATTACATCATAATAATAACATGTACACGCGCCCAAAAAACTATCGGCACCCCTACCGTAGGAAGCATTATCAGACACGAACTTATATTTATGGAAAATGACGTACTTGTTGGTAGCACTGAGTGCCACTGATGTTGCAGTTGCCACTCAGTAATATCTAGCCACGGTGTGCTTGGATATTCCAAGTCGCCTGGCGATCTCCCCATTGCTTCGCCCTTCTTCGTGAAGGACGCTGATGGTTTGACGTGATTCTGGTGAGGTTTCCATTGTGACTGATACACTACATAAAAATTTCCCAACGATATTGACATCGTTTGCTTAAACTCAGGGTGTTTCGAAAAAAAAGTTCGAATCAGGGTTCATTACTCAATTCTCGTTTCAAGTGTTCCCATTCAATACGTGATAGTTTTGCAATGCCACTTAAGGAAAGTGATGTTTATATTATATATCTACCACACTGCTAATTATTTCCCAATAATATTGAGAAGCTTAACTTCAGAATGACTCAAATGAAATATAGAATATCAGTTCATGACGCACAATTCTCTCATCAAATTTGCTTATTCCGTCCAGTTTCTTGATAGCTTTGAACTTAACATTTTAATTATCGCTCTCGTGTCCTTCATTTGTGTTCTTACGTGTAAATAATATTTTACCGACAAAAATAACTATTCATTAGAACAATAGGGTACTAACGACAATTCCACCATTTTTTATGAATGAGGCAGGCATGCCAACCTTACCGAATGAACTAATGCGAATGATTTCGTACTTCATCGCTCCCTGGGGTGCCGATAGTTTTTTGGGCGCGTGTACATACAGCAGTTACTCCAGGGTATCGTACTATATTATGCAAAAGTTTATGATACATACTCACAGTGATGATCCGTATGAAGACTTAGACGTCGGCTTCCTAAAAATGCACCTGCAGAATTTCATCAAAGTCCTGGCTGTCTTGTTCATCCAACTCACTGAAAGTTGCTGCAGTTGAGGTGGATGGTTCTTCGGGATGTTCAGTGCTGCTCTTGTATATGGAACTATTGAACATGCTTAACATCTTGTCTGTTACTTCAAACTTGTTACAGCATATTCCTTCATTGCAAAGATGACTTCTGATTTTCAAAGTAGCTTCCATAGTTTCTAAGGAGAATCTGTTCCTCACCTTTGTCTTGATGTTTGTTACATGAGAGAAAATTCTCTCAACAAAAGCGTTACTCAAAGGAAGTGCATGTGCATTCAGAACAATCTGTGCAAGCTCAGCAAAACATTTCTCACCAGCAGCATTGTCATACTTTTGAACAACTGTCCAGAGGTTTACTGCTTCGTGTGGTATTTCTTCACTGGGAAACTCTTTCCTCCAATCAACCAAGAGAAGCTTGTCATACTGTTGTTGCAGTTGCATATTAAAGACTTTGCTAGTAGAGTGAATAAGGTGAGCGAATGCTCCAGCAGAAAATTTCTTATGCATTTGATTTAGGCACATCTTTGGTTGAAAATACCTTAGATTTTCAACAACGTTAGTGTCTCGACTTAGTCTCTTTTCTAACTGACTATCTGCCTCAATGAGGAAGCCAAGGCATCTTTGTGTCAACTGTGATTTTTCTTCTTCGGGCAACTTTGACCGCGAAATTTCAAGTTGAAATTTATCCCCATATTTCACTTGGCTGAGGGGGTATGCAACATTCTTGCCATCATCTTCATACACTCTTTTCAATATGAAGCTGTGCAACTTTTTCAGTTCAGAGAACACTTTGAAAGGCTCAGCATCAGTCGCTTGGAGGGATGCATTAACAGACTCAAATTTTTGAACGTGTGGTAATGCAAATATAAGGTACAAGTAGTTCCTCTCATCACTAATCATTTCATGAATAAGGCGTGCATGGTAATTTCTTTCCTTCTGAGCAATTACTGAATAGTAGGCCTTGAGTTCGTCACTGTGTTATTATGTTAAAAATGCGTTTTCCTTTCACCAGCCACCGTGTGTTGCTAGGGGTTATGAATTTTGAAGGTTGAATGCACTCATCATTCATCACAGAAAATACCTCCTGAAACTCTTCTCTCCTAAAGGTGTGGTCACACTAGCTTCTGATATCGCTTGATCTGGGGATATGGCTGGATTGGCCAGCCATTTGAGTTGCATTGGCTACTGATTCTTGCTGCACCGAGCTAGCGGTCAGGACGGTCTTCACTGGCATGTTTTGCTAGCGCTTGCGGTAGACGAATGTAGGTACAGAGAAACTATCGTTTATTCAGTATATATGCAACAAAAAAAATATTGCACTTCTTTTTTCAATGACGTTTTATGAGTATGAGAAAAATAGGATAGACGACAATACAAGAAAACACCTAAATATAAATTTTTATTCGATACAAATATAGCATTTACTTCTCGCATGACATAGATCAAGGTCAAGGCGAAAGAGGTCACAAGAAGAAGAAGATCAAAACAAACCTTTACAAAGGCCAACAATATAAATAGTTCAATTCATTGGTCCCATGACGCTATTATAAGTCTCATGGAAAATGTTCATGAGCAGAAGAAGAAGAAAAGTGCTTCCTCCATAACGGCTTGTGTTGTTATGATCAGCTGATTCCGCAAGGCGAGTGGTTCTACTTGTGAATGTGACCAGACTGGTAGTCGTATCGCTGTAAAGCCAGGGATAGCGGAAGCCAGGCTAGCGTTAGCAATATCTAATGTGACCGTAGCTTAAGACTACTTTCTTGACTATATAACTGACGCTATAAAGTGTGTAAGCTTAAGAAATATAATTTTATCTTTTCGGCGATTTTAATGACGATCTTGTATCGAATAGTAGAAAGTTGAAGCAAATTATTGTAAATGTAAAATTAACTCAGGTCATTAATTATCAAACCCACAAGAATTACTCCCAGTTCTGCCACTCTGCTGGACATAATTGCCTCTAGTAAATTTTAGTCAGCCATCCACTCTGATACTTTTCCTTGTCCTGTGGCTGACCATGAACTGGTTACTGTTGCAGTAAACTTACAGAAGCCTAAATGTGAACCATTGGAATGACGAAAGAAAATTACTTCCATTCAGTGTGCTTAGTTTTGTTGCACACTAGTGGCAAATTATACGGGGAGCCATGGATGGCCTTAGTCTCTAGTTTCATACCAAAATAATAGGGTTTTTTTTCCGATCTATTGTACTCTGAAATTTCTGGTTCAGCACAAAACTGCCATATACAGTATGACGGAAAATACTCATGCAACATCTTGATGAGATCTGACCAAAGGGATTTCGAAGTGTGATTATAATTATTCATTATTATATTTAAGCTTACTTGTTTGAATGTAGTTATGTGTTAGCTGCCTATATCTACCACTTTATGCAGTCTATATTCCTAATTTTAATGTACAGCTCGCTTCACTATCCTCGCCTCGCAGCATACTGCCTCGTACTAATTTTTTTATACTCCTCACAACTGCCTTTTCACTCCCACTCAGATAAGTGTAGAGCTGCAGAAGGATGTTTTTCACCTGGCATGGTCCCCGGACTCTCTGCCTGCGGAGGAAGCCGTTCGGCCTTTGTTGGAACGCCTATTCGCTTCACTTTCAACTTATTCAGCCGCACTTCTCAAGAACAACCTTGACCGCCTTTTGTACCTGTTGTGGTTGGCAGTACTTAACGCCCTCCATGACCAAATCGGCAAAGACACCGAGGTGAGTGATGTTGCACACATATAAAGAATGATAGCCTCGGTGTCTTTTTCCCATGTTTTAGTTTGCAGATCTTTGTGATATTTTTGGCATGCAACAATTTTTTTTATTGATTACAATATAAAACGACTTCTGGGGATAATATATAATACTTTATTGTATTCACTTATTACTTGAGTGTATGGGTGTAATGTAATTACAACTTTATTGACGATGTTTCCGCCATTGGCAGGAGAAACAGGTGACGTTCTTCGTGAGGTTGTACGATGCGCTGGAGTTGCTGCGAGCCTTCTTCTCTGCCCACGGCCGAGGGCTGGACGACAACTCCCTCGCCGGCCCAGAATATATCACATTGGAGAGGCAGCTGCGGGTGGGTATCTTGAGGATTAACTTGATTAGGACAATATAGAGGTTGATGACATGTACAATAATGTAGAGATTTTTTATTACCAACTGTATTTATTCATGGTTACCAAAAATTATATGAAAACAGTAGGAAGCATAGTATTTTGCTGTATGCCTGCAAAGATGCTTTAAGGCTAACGTCATCTGTCAAAAAAAGAAAGTTAAATAAGTTTACAGGTGGATGTAAGGTCCAGCAGATCATACGATGAAACTGTAGTTTGGTAAATATGACAGCTTTACTCAGATGGATCACTGTATTTACGGACTATCGAGTGTAAACATCATATCTGTAGACCCTAGAAGCTGCTGTCCCTTATGATTCCTGCTGTATTAATAAGATAATAAGATGCAAAAGAAAGCATAAGAAAAGGAAGGATAATGTGACAAATAACCATCATTCAAGTAGATAATAACTCTTCTACTGGAATAAGAACATAAGAAATTAGGAGACTGCAAGAGGCCAGTTAATGACCTATACGAGGCAGTTTCTTGTCCCCCACCCTTGGAATAATCCAATATTTAGCCATCCCACCTGTCATCCCTATCCATACTCTCATCCAGCCGTCTTTTAAAGCTACCTATTGACTCAGCACTTACTACGTGTCTATCCAGCCTATTCCAATCGTTCACGACTCTGTTTGTGAACCAATATCTACCTATGTCTGTCCTGAATCTAAGTTTTTCTAGCTTGTACCCATTTCCACGCGTCCTATCCTGGGTACTAAATTCTAAAACCTGATCAATGTTTCCCTTATTAATTCCTTTTACCCATTTGAAAACCTCAATCATATCCCCTCTTGCCATCCTTCTCTCTAGGGAGTGGAGATTAAGACGTTTTAACCTATCTTTGTAGGGTAAATTTCTCAGCCCCTGAATCATCTTGGTCATTCTTCTCTGAACTGCCTCCAAGGAGCCTATATCCTTCCTATAATAAGGGGACCAAAATTGAGCTGCATAATCTAGGTGGGGTCTAACTAGAGCTAAATACAACCTCAGAATGACCTCAGAACTCCTATTTGTCACACACCTACTAATAAATCCCAGTATCTTGTTGGCTCTATTTCTAGCTATAATACACTGTTCCCTGGGGCGCAAGTCACTGCTTCCTAAGGTAGTGTCATTTAATGTGTAGTCTACAGACCTATTTCCTTTACCTACGCTCATAATGCTACACTTGTTAACATTAAACTGCATCTGCCCACTCGTACAGCCTATTTAAGTCATCCTGCAGCATCCTAGCATCGTCTAAATTCTTTACCTGTCTTCCTATCTTTGTGTCATCGGCAAATTTACTGATATCACTATTTATTCCTGTCTCTAAGTCATTTATATAAATTATGAATAACAATGGTCGTAGTACTGATTCATGTGGTACCCCACTAGTGACATTACCCCATTCTGATTTCTTCCCATTAATTTGTACCCTCTGTTCTCTACCAATAAGCCATCCCCTAATCCATTCTAGTACCTTCCCACCTATGCCGTGAGCCTTAACTTTACTTAATAGTCTCCTATGGGGTACTCTGTCAAAGGCTTTACTGAAGTCCAGATAAACTATATCATACTCGTCCCCCTTATCTATTGTTTCAAATACGTTCCTATAGAAGGATAATAAATTTGTGAGGCATGACTTCCCCTTGCTAAAACCATGTTGACTATGTCTAATTAGCTTGTGTTCATCTAAATGTTTCCTAATTGCCCTTGCTATGATAGCTTCTAACATCTTGCCTACCACTGATGTTAAACTAATTGGGCGGTAGTTACTACTTTCTGCCTTATCTCCTTTCTTGAATATAGGAACTACATTTGCCTGCCTCCATAGCCTAGGAACTACTCCTGTGTCTAGTGATTCTCTAAAAATCATGGCAATAGGATCAACGAGTTCTTCTCTACATTCCCTAAGAATCCTCGGAAAAATGTCGTCCGGCCCTGGAGATTTAGTCCTTTTAAGTCTATCTATTTCCTTGCTAACTACTTCCCTACTTATGTCTATTTCGCTTAATGTATCATCCTCTTGTCCCCTAAAGATCTGTACTGGCTCCAGTTCCCTACCCGACTCTTCTTGAGAAAATACAGACAAGAAGTATTTATTTAATTCCTTACTAATATCCTCACCATTTTCTATCAAGCTGCCATCCATTCCTTTAAGAGGTCCTATTCTTTCCTTTGTTTTAGCCTTGTACAACTGATAGAATCCCTTTGGATCCTGCTGGGCATCTCTAGCTATCTTAACCTCATAATTCCTCTTTGCAGTCCTAATATCCTTTTTAACCTTCCTAGCTAGGTCATTATATTATAACAATAGTTTACCTCTATGAAATATTCCCTTCGTAGATGGTCGTAAAATGGTATTTTTATTTAGTTTTATTTTTCATTTAAGATACGATATATTTAAAATTATGTTGCGTCAGAAAGCCAGACAGTTGTAAGAATGGGAGGAAGATGTTATCACTGCCTACACGTGACTAATTCCCTAATTAAGATGTGTGTGTGTGTGTGTGTGCGTGTGCGTGTGCGTGTGCGTGCGTGCGTGCGTGCGTGCGTGTGTGTGTGTGTGTGTGTGTGTGTGTGTGTGTGTGTGTGTGTGTGTGTGTGTGTGTGTGTGTGTGTGTGTGAACGCGCCGCAATTATACATTAAGTTGATCCTGCTGGTGTATACACCAGTTTCTTTTCTATTTAGTATATTGATATAATGCATTTGTTATTCTTATCTGCCCTGTTATCACCATCCCCGCCCACACGCAACACAACACACTCCTCATACACTCAGTCATTAAAACAATCTTGCCAGCATTACTATTTGCTATGAGATCACAAAGCAACACGGAAACTTCACCTGATAACCTTTTTGTCTATTCTGCTATTCGCTGGGTAACGCGATGCAGCTTCACAAAACGTCAACGGAGGCCCTCATTGAGACCTATCACCTGGAGCGGTTGATGGAGCAGGAGCGTGTTGAGGGGCAGGAGTACGGATCGCTCTTCGTCAGGGTATACTTCAACCATGACTCTCTGTGCGTGGAGGTGCTGCAGGCCAGGAACGTCATTCCCCTCGACCCTAATGGTAAGAAAGTAAGGTGAAGCCTTGGTGTTTACTGCTGTGTTGGTAACCTTGTTGAGGAAGCGAGAACACGAATACATATAGGTAGTAGTGCAATCAGCTCAAGGTGGGGCCACCTAGACAACTTAGGCAGAAAATTAGTGTGTCCAATTCATGAAAAAGAAATCAAAAGAAGAATATGGATTGGATGAAGTGTTTTTAGTATACAACTCAATGTTTTGAAATGTGATATCCCATTATCACTGAAGAAAAGCTGTATAATTAGTAAATCTGACCAGTTCTAATATATGGATCAATAACCTGGAGTCTTCCGAAAGTCCTGGAACGAGTACTTCATAGTGCTCAAAGGGGAATGGTGAGAATAATGCTTGTCATAACGTGGAGATATAGGAAGAGATCAACATTGATTAGGGAGCAGACCAATGTTGAAGATATCTTCACTACAGGTAAAAGAAAAACGTGTACACGGGCAGAACAGAACAGATAATAAATGGACAACTAGAGTAACGTATCGGCATCCCAGGAATGGGAAAAGATGGAGAGATGAGATAAGAAGTTTGGTTGGGATTGCCTGGAATAGAAAGCAACCAATAGAGATGAATATAAGAGGTTGTGAAAATCTTTGTCCTGCAGTGGACAGGCTGATGATGAAGCTTTCTTTACGCGCCCAAGACTCAGATGATATAAGGATTAGCAAAGAAGCCAGGTGAAGAGTTTTTTATCAGTATACTTACCACGTTAACTTTAATTTCATTTTTTTTCCTTCGCTCCTTCATCTTTGCTTCCCCTTCTCAGCACAATCCTTTCCACAGGCTTCAGTGATCCCTTCGTGGTGATTGAACTTTTGCCGCGTCGCCTGTTTCCCGGAGCATCGCAGCAGCAGACCAACGTCCACAAAAAGACGCTTCACCCACTCTTCGACGAATGCTTCGAATTGTATGTCAGCTAATAAAGTCTCAATTATTTCGTGGTTGTTGCATGTTGCATCAGATGCACCTCATTTTATCTATCTTAATTTTTCATATTTTTTATATCAGTGTTGCCCTTGATGTGTCATAATGGAAATCTATATGAAAAAATTTATTAATTCTGATTTTGTATTCCCAAATTGAACATATGAGAAATGTTTAAAAGTCCCGTTTCCTCAAATGATACATTGAACAATTAATCATTCCTGTTTCTTCCCTAATGATATTTCTTCGTATACCTTGCAGTCCCGCCTCACTGGAGAGCTGTCAAGCAGAGGGCGCCATGATCTTATTCACACTAATGGATCATGATGTCATCACCTGCAACGACTTCGGAGGTGAAGCATTCCTGTCTTTGAATACTATCCCGGGCGTTGTGGCATCCTCATCCTCCGTTGATAACTTCCACGGCCTCAAGCCCATTGAACTGAGTCTCATGTTTCAGAAGGATCCAGGTAATTGTATCTGATATGGGTTCTGTATCATAATAATTAACCGCTCCTATCCGAAATGTTTTTAATTTAATTAACTATATTCACAGTTTTACGTAATAACTTAATTGCATGCGAGGTAAGAGAAATAATTATTGCAGCCATAAACCGTGAAAATAATGCATAAGATTTAATCTACAAACGAAGTAATTAATCATATATTTCTTCCTTTCATGAAAGTACATTAATTAGCAGATTTTCCCATCTGTGAATTTCATCTGTGAATTGCATTTGTGAACAACATAGAATATATATTGTCCATCGCCACCACCACTTCCTATTCATTTCTTGCCTGACATCCTCAGATTCACTGAATATCTGTCTTGTATAATGTCACTGTATTCTTTTCACGTGTTTTTAATACTGTAATTTTCTTTATTGCTACAGAAAACGCCATTCTGAAGGTGCTGGAAATGAGGATCAGCGACAAGGTGGCGATGGAGTTTGTCAGAAAACAAAAAGAAAGAATTTCTCGGCCTATCTAGGACCTGAAGCCACACAAGTCTCTTCATTCATCCTTTGGGCCTACCAACCACTATTCCTCTGTTTCCTGCTACTCGCTCAACTATGTTGACCACAATGGGTCGACATCCTGCTCACGACTCATCACCCACATTGCACCAATCGCCTTGTGATCCTTTTCATATTTTCAATCAAAGGAAACTCAATTCCTTCGGCAGCCATTAACATAGATAAATAGATAGATAGATAGATAAACAGAACTCAACTATACCAATGGAAACACAAGTCAGCCTGGGAATAGGATGAATGATATCTGATTATATTCATTAATGTAAATACTGTGTACGTCTAGTCATCTTTCGAAAGTTCGTAGCAATGCAGTAAAAAAAACTAAATGGTGAACGGAGTACGATAATTGTAAATTAACTGCATCTACTCTGGTTATATGATTGCCTTGTTGGCTTCTACTCCTTGGTGTGGCTCCCTCAGCTATAGTGCCTCTTGACATAGCTTTGTACTAATTTGACTGTACATAACATCATCGAGCCAGCAGACTATCGGTGCTGTCACGTTTAGCCTAATGACCAGAAAATTGCACTGAAACTCTCTGGCCTCTATGTATAGCAAGTGATTTTTTTCTTATCTTATACTTATACTTCCAGACTAATTTGTCAATTCCTCAAGTACGTACGGTGAGCAGAGAGGTGACTAAACAGAATTAAATTTTGAACTTACGAAATAAACCATTGTAAGCTATACTAGCTAACTATGTCCTCCCTTAGAAAAAGCTACATTACCAAACTATCATAGTGTGTGAGGATCAACACAAATTAATCTGGAAGCAATAAAGAAACTTGATTGTAGAATAGAGCATATTGCTAACTCATGTTATGAGCAGCTAAGCCGTTTTCTTGGCAAATTTCTTTTCCCTTATTTGGATTTCGTCTTTAAGGTGTAAAACCAAGAAATTTTAAATGTCATGCTCTTATATTTTTATGAGTTTGCCGCTATTTCTTCAAGTACTACAACCTGACTGACGCGCACAATTACCATTTTATCAGGTTAATGATGGCAATTTCAACTCAAATAATAATGACTATCAAAATTATATTGTCGACAGTAATTTGACATTACTACTGTGGGAGGATCCCCTCGCCCTACTCTTAATTCTGGGTGTGACGGAGAGGCTGCGGAAGTGGCGCTTACTGGCCGAACCAACTCGTGTGTAAATCACCGGCAGGTTCTGCGTGTGGGCTCTTGGAACATACTAACTCTCTCAGAGGACCACCAACTACCTCATCTATCAGATGATCTCAGTAGGCTGAGGATGAATATAGTGAGACTCAGAGACGAGGAAGCCTGGCAGTGGCGAGATCAGTAGCAGAGGCTTTACCTACTACTGGTCCGGCATGAACAATGGTGCCCGTCTTAAGGGGACAGCAGTAGGCGTTTTTAGCAGACTGCAGCCGTTTGTTGTTGAGGTTTTTTCCGGTTGATGAGCGTATAATGCGAGTGAGGCTGAAGGACACCTTGGGCTTCATGTCTCTTGTTGCAGTATACGTTCCTACCGAGGTGTGTGGGACTGACGATAAAAATGTTCTACGCTAAACTTGACTCTGTTCTGGATCAGTTCCTCCGCCATGAATCTCTGCATGAATCTGGTACCAGAAACACCAATAGCTCTCTCCTTCTGAATTTTGCAAAACCCAGAAGGTTGAAAATAGCAGGTTTTTGGTATCGGAAACTAGAGCAGCACCGCTGGACTTGGTATAGCAATACCGAAGGGGTAGCAAAAGAGACCGATCACATCCTCGTTAGTACGCGTTGGAGGATCCTCCAGAACTGCAGTGTTTTTCGCAGTGCCGAGTTTTTTGCAACTGATCACAGACTTGTTGTTGCAACACTCAAGCTTCATGTCAAGTATAGAAAGACATCAAGATGTAATTGCAATGTGTTCCATCTTGAGAAACTGAAGAATTTGACATGTGCTCATGAGTATGCAATGACAGTCTTAAATTGATTTGAAATTCTTAGTCCCTTGAAGACTCGGTAGAATTGTGGGATACCTTCAAACGAAAAACTGTTGAGGCTGTCAGAGAGTGTGTTGGGGAGCGTATGAGGTCACGGAGTAGGTTCGCTTCGGCGGAAATGCTAGACAGTATAGAGAAAATCCGCGCTGCTAGGCTGACTGGGAGCCGGGATCAGTACAGGGCTCTGTCTCGTAGAACTAGAAATCTTCCGAGGAGAAACAAGGCGAAGTATGTTAGGAGTCCCGCAGAGGATGTTGAGGGTCATTTAATTCCTAATGACCTCAAGCCTGCCTATCGAGCCATAATGAAGCTCCGCTCCAAGTCTATATCTCGGCTGAGTGCTATCCGAACAGCAGATGGTTGCCTCGTATCAGCAGTGGTTCAAGGTCAACCCTCCAAGCG
This sequence comes from Cancer borealis, assembly GCA_036785275.1. Lineage (NCBI taxonomy): Eukaryota > Metazoa > Arthropoda > Malacostraca > Decapoda > Cancridae > Cancer > Cancer borealis. Next base: position 62,513 of record JAXIVD010001552.1, read on the forward strand.
GACAGCTTCAAACCACTGGGTTACAAGTAATGGATGCTCATCCATCCATTAACGAAGCTGCAGCCTCTATTGATAAAGTCAAAGAGGCTGTGGCAAAGTTGATGGGTGGAAAGGCAGCTGGCATTTGTAACATCAGTGCAGAGTTGCTCAAAGCTGGAGGTGAGGCCATGATCCGTGGATTGCATGCTGTCTTGACTGTTGTATGGCACTCAGGTACCATTCCTCCTGACTGGAAAAGAGGATTGGTCGTCCCTATCTGGTAAGGCAAAGAGGACAATCAGGACTGCAACGACTACCGCTGGATAACACTGTCCAGCGTATCAGGCAAGATGCTCGTCCATCTGCTACTGATTAGAATTCACTGAAATATCAGAGACCTGAAGAGCCTAAGTTCACACCTGGTAGGTCAACAACTGACTATATCCTAGCACTTTGCTTACTGGTGGAGCGCCAACGTGAGTTTCGACAGAGAATGTTCGCAACCTATGTTGATCTCAAAAAGACGTTTTGTTCAGTGCATTGCAAGGCATTCTGGGATCTTCTTCGCCTTTGCAGGATTCTTGCAAGGATTATTGGTCTATTAACTGGACTGTACTTCGGGTCTGAGAGTACTGTGAAATGGGGGAGGGGCGTGTCCAGCTTCTTTCCTGTGCATTCGAAAGTGAAACAAAGATGCGTCTTTGCTCCATCACCTTTCCATACATATATGGACTGGTTACTGGACAGAGCTGTGGACCAAAGTCACTGTAGAGCATCTGTTAGCAACACTAAGAATACTGATCTTGTTTTAGTCGATGATGCAGGAGGTTCTGGTGATGGCTCTCGAGGAGTCGAAACCTTTAAGACTTCAGGTCTCTTGGTTTAGATGTTTGGAGGTTTACTAGGTGAAACAGTACAGTCTATTCATGTGTGTGGCGAAGACATTGATATCTTGGACAGCTTCACATACCTTGGTAGCGTGGTCCATAACAGTGGTGGGTCACATCAAGAAGTCTACGGTGGATTAGCTTAGCCCATGGCAACTGCCATCTGTATCTGGCGATGTCGGTAGCTGTGCAGACAGACAAAGATTCAAATCTTCAAGCCGCTGGTGATCCCTGTCTTACTGTATGATTGTGAGACATGGACACTGAACACCGATCTGAAGAGGCGAATTGATGTCACAGGTAATAAGTGCCTTCGCAGAATCATGGGGTATCGCTGGAATCACTTTGTTTCAAATCAAGGCCTATTACCAGTATAGTCCGCCAACGTCAATTCCGACAATATGGGCATGTAGCACGTTATCCAGAAGTTCACCCTGCTTGTCGGGTCGTCTCTGAAAGGGATAACCCGGGTTGGAGGAGGCCAAGGTGGCGTCCACAAAGTTCGTGGCTGGGGCAAGTCGATGCTTCCTATTGGGAGTTACTTGATATTGGAAGGGGGCCTGCATGGAGACTTGCACGGGGTGATCTCGGGTGCTGGCGTCGGAGGGTTGGCGAGGCGACCCGCCTCTTGACTTATGCGCCCCCCCCCCATCATTGATTGACTATTAAGAATAATGTTCATTGAATTTATAATAGTGGCAGAGTAATTATATGAAAATATTGGTTCTAGCAAATGACAGTTGCCTACAAAGTTTTCACAATGACTGTCTGATCATCATTGGCTCACCTTCATATTCATTTTCTGAATATGAGCCAAGTAAATCATGTAATATTTTTATCTTATCAGGCGTGAAAACACCTAATATTATGATGAAAAAAATTACCTGTAATCACAATTTCTAGTAGGTTTAATTAAGATAAGCAGTTGTAGTTTCCAGAGTTTATGATAATCTTCTAATGATTAAGATACAAGAAAATTACAATTAAGATTATACGATTGAAAACTTGATACATTTTACCGAATTGCATCATGCCGCAGTGTGTGAACGGGTTTGAGAGGAAACCATTGAAATCAAGCCAAAAGAGATCCTTAGAGAGGCAGGAAGGCGTGACCCAATGCCATCAAGGATCCGTATTCTGTATTGACCTGCCAAGTGTGGTAAGAAGAGAGAAAGTGGCATGACATTATGTAGCATTTAGCCTATTTTGCAAAGTTAACCATTAACTGTTTCACAAATGTCTATTTTCTAATAGTGTGCAAAACTTTCTTCTTGTACTGTTTGACAAATTTCTATTTTCTAATCGTCTGCATCTTCTTTCCTCTTGTTAATATAGCATTCCTTGATCCATAGTGTTTGTGTGTGCACAGTGAAACAACATTTTCACATTATACGTACTATGAATGCCTCCTATTTCGGAGTGCCGGGGATGGCCATGATTGTCATCCCTCCCATCGGGGTGTCTTCAGCACAATAACTGAGAGATGTGGCGCCAATCAATGGCATGCTGCAGGCTACCCACTCCATAACCCATCCTTTCTTTCGATCAAGTGAAAGTCTTTTTCAAAATATTTTAGAGCACGATATTTGCTGGTGCTACAAAGTTTTTTCAGCATTTTTTCTGCAGTACGTGAAATAAGCTGAAAACAATTTATTAATTCATGCCTGCTACATCACTATTAATAGTCTAATGATAATGATAGAATAACAATAATTATGATTATAATAATAATTATTATTATAATAATAATAACAATAATGATAATAATAATAATAATAATAATAATAATAATAATTATAATAATAATTATAATAAACATAACAATAACATTAATGACAATAATAATAATTATCATTATCATTATTATTATAATTATTATTACTATTATTATTTATTATTATTATTATTATTATCATTATCATTATTATTTATTATTATTATTATTATTATTATTATTATTACCATTACTATTATTTCAATTACTACTATCATGATTGATATTATTAGTACTATTATCATTACTAGTACTAGTACTTTTATTATTATCATTGTTATCAACATCATTATTATTACAATTATTATTATTATTATTATTATTATTATTACTGTTATTATTGTTATTATTATAATTATCATTATCATTATTATCATCATCATTACTATTATTATTATTATTTCTAATATTACTGTTATCATTATTATTATTATCATTATTATCATTATTATTATCATTTTTATTATCATTATTATTACTATTGTTATTATTATTATCATTATTATCATTATTATTATTATTATTATTATTATTATTGCTATTATAGTTTTCATCATTGTTATTATCACTATTATTTATATTATTATCATTATTATTACTATTATTATCATCAATATTATTATGATCATTTATATTATCATCATTATTATTATTATTATTATTATTATTATTATTATTATTATTATTATTAGTGGTAGTAGTAGTAGTAGTATCATTATCATCATTAGCTTTATTATTATTATCAGTATTAATTATCATTATAATTATTATTGTTATTATCATCATTATCATTTTCATCATTGTTATTATCACTAACATTTATAATAGCATAATTATTATTGCTATTATTATTATCATTATTAATATTACTATTATTATCATTATTATTAGTAGTAGTAGTAGTATTATTATCATTATTATTATCATTATCATTATCATTATCATTATTATGATTATTATTATCATTATAATTATTATTTATCATTATCACCATTTTCACTATCATTGTTATTATTATTATTATTATTATTATTACCATTATTTCTATTATTATAATCATTATCATTATTCATCATAACATCTCTGCACACAGCATGTAATATCAAATTGTGAAGCACAAAGCCCATATTGTGGTCCGGTGTGTTGAACCGGGTCACTGATGTGTTTCAATCTTCAGGAAAGAATTATTCTCTCATATATAATATGGTCATTATTTTTCAATTGTGATGCATTTGCAAAGATAATTGTATCATAATGCAATGTCACAAGATCATCAACTAATCAAAATAAAGATATTACGAGACACTCCATATCACCATAACGAACCTTTCAACATTGTTTGGTATTCATGGTCATTTCACCGTTTGTAACAATACCAATGTTTAATTCCCTCACGTGTAATATAGAGATGAATCTCTCAGGCAACCAGTGACAGGAAAAACTAACAGATATTGCTGGTTAGTGTTGATACAAAAGTTCAACCCTGTAGACAGAGCGTCGACGTGAGCCACTGTTAATCGAGTAGTCGTCCTTTAAAGTATCCCAGAGTCTGAAAATACGAATGATATGGGTAACATTGTGTAGAGACAAATGAGAATTACATTTCTTCATACTGAGTATCTATCATATTGCCATAAGACGAAATAAAACGGAATTCAAAGCCTTATCCTTTTAGTATAGAATTTATTTACGTTTTTATCAGCTCTAAGGTCCAAATCAGATGTAATCTGAGTGTCCTGAGACTTACACTTTACGGTTGTAAAGCATATTGCATACTCTTTTGTTCTCGATAGATATGAGTCCCTCAGGACACACTTACGTGTATAAGAAAATCAGACTTTGTCAAACCAATAGCTAATTTCGATTTGTTTTGCCCATATATTTGTACTATACTGTTTTTAGTTGTAAATTAAAGACCTGTCGCCATAGAAATACATTTATAAGAGACTGTGTGCCTCGAAAGTGGCTTAGAGTATTACAAATTATAAAAGTAATACATATAACAACGGTGATTTCCTGCAATTTAGTGCAATGCCTCACAATGTTATAGGTACCGTTACAGTGTACTGGGATGAGTAATGAAGAATTGCGATTTTTTTTCATGGCACTTATACATTACAGTGTATAATACGCATTCGATTTGCTGGTGCTACTTGGCTGCGGGCCGGTCATCGTGACCTCCCTGGTGGCCTTGTACCATACCATGCATTCCATCATCGGTACAACTATGGTGATGGCATGTTGTAGGATTTACCCACGTCATGTCTGTTGTTTCAATTATTTATCAATGCCTTCTTTTAAGTTATTGAAAGTAAAGCGTGGGAAGGTCTTTTTCTTATCCTGGCTGTATTAACGGGACCTAGTAAGCCCGTGTGTCCCCTAGATGGGGACACAATAGATAACCGATCTTGATTGCACTGTCTGGTGTTGATGGATGACACCATTGTCCTCTCCAACATTAGGCACGGCATGACGGCCAAGTTGTTCTGTTGAATAACTTTTGTCAAAATCATGGAATGGTAGCTAACGAGAACATAAGTTTGTTTTTTTTTTGTTTTTTTAGTGGCAGTGATGCTCTTTCGTGAGTCGTTGACGTATGGGTAGTACTAGTTTCCTGGTGCCGTCGGTACACCTACCTGAGGTGTGTATTCATCAGCCATCTGTATCGTCGGCAATTGCTGTACACGCACAAGCAAAAATGCGTCACTTTTTTAAAATCTATATGTTTTGTTAAGAAAAATTTAGAAATACTATTTCATATTAAGCATAGAGTTTTTGAGTCAGCTTAATGCGAGTTGTGGTCCAATGGGGACTTGTAGCCTGTGGATCAAGCTATACAATGGAGGAATTTTTCATTTGTTTGGTGTCCATATGAACACATGTAAGATCTGTGCTATTCCAAATTTGATTTTCCACCTCTTCGAGCAATGGTCGCCCACGAACAACAGAAATTCTTTCTGAGATTGTGACACTAGCGAAGTAGCCTTGTTGATGACCCTTGTAACCATGTTGCGTTGTAAATTTTACTCACCAGTAGAACATCTACCAGTAAGTATATAAAAAATTTAATTAATGATGACGTTGACGATATTAGCACAGTTATTTATTTATTAAGGATTTCAATACTCTCCACTCTGATTCCTCTAAAAGGATGAATTTCAACCATCCAAAACCTAACAAGAATGTTCATGATATATACACGTAATAATGAACAAGGGTGAGCTTTGATGAGATACTAATAGAATTTTGCTGGCTCTGTAATATTGGCCATAATTTGAAGAAAATTTTTTTTTTCGATTTTATCGGTGGTCTGAATGACAGTGTCTTTGGGGACCCATACACACTGAATTGCATGTAGCAAATTAGCATTCGGTATATCTTATTTTTTAGATATGGAATCATTTTGTGTTATCTGGAAAAAGTTTTATGTTATGTGATTTCGTTCATGACGTTTTACAGACTTTCAGATAACATATTGGCAAACTTTGTTTTCTTGTTTGTTAAGAATGCTCTTATCATGTTTTGCAGTTAACGTTTTTTTCATTTTATATCAATGATGCAGTGTAGCAGTGATTTTAGCGTTTTATCATTTGTATTTATGATCTTACTGTATTACTTTTTAGTATTTCTCATGAGATTTGTAGTGTATGTGGAACATATGTGGACTTTAAGTGTTATGCTATGTTAATTTAGTGTTAAGGAAATCAAATAAAAATGTGTGAGTGAGTATGTGTTTGTGTGTGTGTGTGCGTGTCTGTATGAGTGAGTGTTTGTGTGTGGGTGGGTGTCTGTATGATTGTGTGAGTGCTTGTGTGTGTGTGTGTGTGTGTGTGTGTGTGTGTGTGTGTGTGTGTGTGTGTGTGTGTGTAAATCAGTTATTTTCATACATTAATGTACTAGTTATGTGTTAGTCCTCATGGCTCTAGTGCCAAGTACGGCAACAGATCTCTCCTTCTGAATTTTGCAAAATCCAGAAGGTTGAGAATTGCAGGTTCTTGGTATAGCAATGCCAAAGGATCAGCGAAGGATATTGAACACATTTTCGTTTGAACTCGTTGGAGGATCTTCCAGAACTGCAGGGTATTCCGGATTGCCGAGTTCTTTGCAAATGACCACAGGCTTGTTGTTGTAACACTCAAGCTTTATGTCAAGTTCAAAAGGATATCAGAATGTAATCACAATGTTTTCCATCTTGAAAAACTCAAGAACTTGACATGTGCTCATGAGTATCCCGTGACAGTCACAAATCGGTTTGAAGTCCTCGGCGCTCTTAAAGTAAAGTGGGGTTACACGCTGTAGCTGCGCTTAGCTGCGGGCACTCATATCCCGCCACATCGGCCTTTGAGCCCGTGGTAGAAATTAATCCGTTACCTCAGGACACAGGGTCACTGTGACATCCGAGTTTCCACAATTTACTTGTCCCAGGTTTCCCTAGGTACCCATTTATCGACCAACTCGTTTTGAGAGGATGAACAGCTGGGTGAGCTGTACGCCATCTGCCCTCATCTGGGATCAAACTCGAGCCAGCGGATTCGTAGTCACACGTGCTAACCACTGCACCACTGAGGCGTTCTTAAGGACTCGCTAGAATTGTGGGATACCTTCAAACGTGAAACTCAAGAATACCAGAGGGTGCATTGAAAAGCCCCCGAGGTCACAGGGTGGTTCTGTCGCGTTGGAGACGCTGGACAGTATAGAGAAGAGTCGCGCTGCTAGGATGGTTGGGAACCAGCACCAGTACAGGGCTCTGTCTCGTAGGACTGTAACTATTCTAAAGAGAGACAAGGAAAAGTATGTCATGAGTCTTGCAGGGAATATTGAATTATTTATACGCTAACAAGCTACGAC
>JAXIVD010001552.1:75000-82228 GCA_036785275.1 Cancer borealis
TCTTCTGCTCCAGCCGGTTCATTGAAATCATTTTCTCTTGTGAACACTGATTGGAAGCTGTTGTTCATTACCTCTACTAGTTCCTTTGTATCTTGAATAATTTTGCCATTGTTGACTAATTTCTTGATTTCATCTTTATTTTTCAGTTTGCCATTGATGTATCTATAGAATAATTTTGGTTCCTCCTTACATTTGTCTATAATATTTTTCTCATAGTTTTTCTGTTCCTCTCTTCTGATCTTTACATATTGGTTCCTTTTCCTTTTATAATCATTCCAGTTATCTTGCCTCATATTTTTCCTCCATTTTTTCCACGCTTCTTCTTTTTGCTGTCTGGCTAGTGAACATTTCCTGTTAAACCACTCTTCCTTTCTTGTATCCCCACATTTCTTCTTCGGTGTCCACTTATCCACTCCTTCATTATATATTTCGAGGAAAGCGGCCCATTTTTCATCCATATCCGTGCTGTTAGTAAACCAGTCCCATCTTGCGCCCTCAAAGTATTTATTTAATTGTACGCAGTTTGCCTTACTATAATTGTACCATTCTTGTTTGTAGGTTTCACTTTTTACTTCCTCCTCCTCTTCTTCCAGTTGGAATTCTAACAGTATGTGATCACTCTTTCCGATAGAATTCTTGTATTTCATTTCCTTTATTACGTCTATTTTCTTAGTAAAGATTAAATCAAGTCTTGATGGTTCGTCATTTCCACAGAATCTTGTTTTTTCATCGACCCATTGTGTGAGGAGGTTTTCCGTAACCAGTTCTAAAAATTTGCTTGTAGTCTTGCTCCCTCCAAGCATTTGTTTTAGGTGGCACATACACTATTATTATACCCATACAACCACCTGTTCTCAGACTCACTCCCACATTCAATATTTCCACTTCACCTTCACCCATGGTCATGTTAACGACAGACAGTTCTTTCTTCAATAATAACATAACTCCTCCTCCTGGTTTGTTTTAGCGATTTTTTATCCATACATTATATTTTCCCTCACCTATGTTCCACAATTCTGAATTACCGGACAATTTAGTTTCTACAATTCCCATGATATCTGGTTTTTGTTCTCTTAAATAATCCTCTATTTCAATCGCTGCCGACCTTAGTCCATTCACATTTGTATATGCCACTTTTAATTTGTCATTTATTCTTGGTCTTCCCTTATATACCATTTCCTTAATTTCATGTCCATTTCTCTCCAATAAAAAGTCTTCTTCTCCTCCTCTGTTCTCAACTCGTTTTTTTCCTTGGCTTCTCCCCTTAGTTCCTTAATTATATTGATCTTCTACATTTCTATCTTTGCTTATATATACTTGTTTATATGATTCTTCCTTTGCCAATCTCCATGCCTTCGCCACTGCCTCTTCTGCTGCACTCTGGGATTTGAATCTTATCTTAATTGGTTTATTTTTACCGTTCATATATTTTCCAAGCCTGAACATTTCTTCAACTTCATTTACCAAACTATCTTCATCCTCTTGGACTATCTTCAAAACCTCCTCCACCACTGCTTTATCTTTCTTCTCTCTTTGGTGTCGTATAGGCTGAAATTCCTCCCTTATACCATGAACCACAACAGTCTTCTTTTTCTCCACAGTATCCCTGATAATTCCTTCCTTCTCTTTAATTACCTTAACAACTTTCTCTGTCAAGCCCTCATCTCTGCGCTTTTCCTGTTCTTCTTCTTCTTGCTCTTTTTTCCATACTTTTTGTTTTTCATCCAAGTCATTGATCTTTTTAACACTTTCCTCTGCTTTAAGTTCATTCAATATCATTTTCTTTTGGATATCATCATAAGCCCTCTTCCATACATCTTTCTCCGTTTTTAAGTCAGTGACCTCTTTCTCTAAAAATCCCATCCTTTCTTTCATCTTCCTAATGTCTTCTTCCATCTCTAGCATTCTTCTCCTTAGCCATTGATCCCTTCTCTTTTCCTCTTCGTCCTCAACAAATCCTGAGAAATCAGCAATTTCACCTCTAGGAGGAGTGTGGAACTCACTCCCCCCAACTGCTCCCATTTCAGTCATTCCAGCCTACTCTATCACACTCTCTTCACTCCTATTTTATCGACGGGACAGCACAGCTTTTATATGTGTGGCTCTAACCTTGCAACAGCGAACTAGTGAGGCTTCTTCTTCATCAAATGGTCTCAGCCAGACGAGCAGTAAACAGATGCAGCCATCTCTCTGTGTGTGTGTGTGTGTGTGTGTGTGTGTGTGTGTGTGTGTGTGTGTGTGTGCGTGTGCGCGCGCGTGTGTGTGTGTGTGTGTGTGTGTGTGTGTGTCTGCGTTTGGTGCTAATATAAGGGAATTGGGCCGGTGTAGGTAGCATGTGTGGAACCAAAGTGGACTAATGTTGCCTGGGTTCCGATAAAGGTGTTGCGCAGGATCTGCGAGGCCCTTGTTCAAACTCAGTGGGTAGACTCAAAACGACAAAGTGAAGCAGATCTCCTCGCCTACTGGCTCACTTCACTTCTGTTAGACATATGATATAAGTGAAAAATCTTTAGAACTACAGGCCATAACGGGTTAAAAAGAGTGAGAATGTAGAGTAGAGATGCATCGGTTATCTGCATCTGCAATCGTATATACGGAACATAAACTTGATTGTTTTAAAGTCCGTGGTGGTTGCTCCAGATTAACCGGTGATTTTTTTTTTTTTTTTTAATTATTATTTTTTTTTTTTACATCATATACCTTTGTGGCCGGTAGGCATTAATAGTGGCTCAGGTTTTTAGATTTTTTATAGTGACGACAGTATGGCAGCAATTTTGGGTAATCTTTGGCCACTCGGCGGTAATAGCAAAGATGGAAGAGTGGCCATCGGATATCGGGGGATTGAACCCAGGAACCTAGGTTATCATGCCCGCACGCTGACCACTGCGCTACCATCTCCCAAATTAAGTGTTGTAGGTTCCCAGTTGGCATGTCATAGGAATCACCACGTACTGGCTGCAGTGTACAGGGGCAGATTGCACACCTTTATAAGGAAGGTAGCTATCATTTGGAAATTAATGATGTTCTAAAACGAATGAATATTTATTAATCTATCAAGATGCGTAGTAAAATATCCTGAAAACATCAGTATGGACATCTGCAGTGATGTCATTTTTTTATATTCCCATCTACATTTGCCACTAAAAGGAAATGACATCCGCATCTGCATCCGCAAAATACGTAAGTATGATGTCCGTACACACATCTGTATCTACTGATATCTAAATTCAGAAATTCGATATATCACTAATGAATCAAGTAAAAAAAGATTATAGTGCTAATTGCTATACATGTTGCTTAATTGTCAGCTAGTTGAATATAATTCCTCGAGATAGGAAAAAAGCATATTGTACTTCATTGTTAATTAATGATAAATCCCTTGTTTATTTATAGTAGAGGCCACACACAAGTCTTTTCACATCAATACTATACCTGAATCAATTAACACAAATATAATGAAGCAAAGAATTTAATCCCTAATGTTCCTCCTGACCATATAGAAGCAAAGAATTTAATCCCTAATGTTCCTCCTGACCATATAGAAGCAAAGAATTTAATCCCTAATGTTCCTCCTGACCATATAGAAGCAAAGAATTTAATCCCTAATGTTCCTCCTGACCATATAGAAGCAAAGAATTTAATCCCTAATGTTCCTCCTGATCATATAGAAGTCTGCAATCGCATATATTTGTTCACTAAGCTTTCCTTCCTAAATAGGCAAAGTGATCAAGAGATTAGAAAAAAAAGAAAAAAAATGTATTACATATTTCTTTAACTCTGCAGCAGGTATAACACCTCCCACTGACATATAACCATACACACACATACATAAAATTAACATTTCTTTCATAAAATCCTCTTCAGTAATGAGAACTACATAGTTATAGTCAACACAAGTCTCCTCTAATCTATCGGTGGTTAATTCGTTAGAAAGGCTGAACTGAGGACCATTTGATTCCATCTTGATGCTTCCCAAATAGTAGGTCGACACTAGCAGCAACATCTTATCCAAGTTTCTCTTCGGTCAGCCGCGGTGTCTTCCAAGTATCTTGTTGCTAGAAAGAATTTTTTTTTTTAATTAGGATCTAGTATATAAATAAGAATATCAGCAAGGCTCCAGGTCCCCCCTCACCGCCGTGAGTATTAGTCCCTAAAGGGAGGGTGTCACAGTGGCCAGCTGCTCATTGTTGCCTGGTTAAGCATTATACTATAAGTTAGAAAAGATAATCCGCAGCTGTAAGATAAGGGGGTTACTCCGCAGCTGTAAGATAAGGGGGTTAATCCGCAGCTGTAAGATAAGGGGGTTAATCCGCAGCTGTAAGATAAGGGGGTTAATCCGCAGCTGTAAGATAAGGGTGTTAATCCGCAGCTGTAAGATAAGGGAGTTAATCCGCAGCTGTAAGATAAGGGGGTTAATCCGCAGCTGTAAGATAAGGGGGTTAATCCGCAGCTGAAATGTAAGGTGAAGGTTATAATGATGCAACGAACACTACTTTCTTTCATTACCTTTCATAATGTTTGAGTTCCTCGTGGTGTGAATTTTCATCTCCTGACTGTCTGCTTCCTTATAACTGTGCAACTCTCTTGTCTCAAACTTCGTTAACTTTACTCTTGATCTTGTATCTCGTTCTATGCCATTACATCAGCAAAAAAAGGCGACACGTAATCTCTTCTTCAATGCAACTCTTACACTATGCTGCAAAAAAATAAATGTCAGCATATTATAGCAGAAAAATAATGTTGAATGAAAAAATTCGTCGCTATAAGGCCACCAGACATGTAGTACTGTACTTACTTCAACATACGCAGCACTCTACCCACGGGCCGCATTCCGGCTGTTCATGTCGCCGCCGCTGTGGTACATATCAAGGGCATTGCTGCGGAATAATTTACAGAATGAGTGTGTACCTGTAAGGCAAGGAGGGTTAGCATCCTATCGTCCTAACGCCTAGGAAACCGTAGCTGTACTTAATTTGTTCGAAGAGGTGCTCCAGCGCTGTCCCTCTTCCCGCGACGTGCTGTATAGGGGTACTTACCTGAAAAGAAATAAAATATACATGTTAACTTGCACTCAATGGTTATAATCGTATATTTCAAAGATATATAAATGTCAGGCTAGTACACTATACACATTCTCTGACTCCTAAGCCAGGCACTGTCACCAGCCTCCTCCTGTTGTGATATATAACTCAAAGTCGGATATTAAAACATGGATAATAATGCTTAATACAATACTAATTCCATTAACTACCTCATTGAATATATTAATTACCTTAACGATGAGTAGGATGCGAAGAGGGTAGACACCGTTGACCTTAGTACGCTTTGAAAACACTGACCGCAACGCAAGCAACACACAACACACGACCGCCGCTCACCGCCTCCAGACTTCCAACTAACCATCTAAAGCGGTTATCACACTGGGCTATTTTTCCTCCAACCTCCAACAAATCGGCGGTTACCGCCGACCTCCAGCACGTTTCCTCCGATTGTCGGAGCAGTTTTGCAGCCCGCGCGGTTTGGGAAGGAATCAGATGCTGGAGCAAAATTCGAAGTCAAATGACATTCTATGTAAATTGTTGAGAAGACAAAATAGTTTGCCATAATCATTTTATTTTTTGCATAAGTTGCAATAGAATAATGATTACAAATAAGTATAATACAAAAAAAAAGCGACTTTAAATTAGAACAACATATCAGTTGATCTACAGTGGTACTATTCTCATAGACAGATAGTAAGTACCTTATAATTGCCTAAAACATGTTATAGGGTTCCAGCAAAGCTGAAAACGAGATAAATAAATAAAAATTATGGTTACCATTGAGGCTTTGTATAGACAAATATTATTTCAACTGGCTGTTAGTGAAGAGATCGGCCATTGTTGCTGGAGCTGGAGATAAACGTAAACAAACGCGTGTCGCGTGTCTGCTAGGAGGTGTTGGCGGTGCTGGCTGAAATCGGATGTTGGAGGTAGGATGTAGGAGGAAAAATAGCCCAGTGTGATACCCGCTTTACCCGGCCGGCGCAGCAACGTTGAGTCGGGTCTCTTCGAATGCATAGCTGATTCTTTGACTAATACATCCATTGCTCACATCCTCATTCATGTTTTACCTCATCACAGTATAAGATCAAGTCATGTTTAATTATGTTATAATGCATCCGTGTGTTTCAAGTGATTGGGAGAAGTAAAAATTATAAAAAATTAAGAGTACCTACCCTGCTCGTTCCTCTTCGGACACGGCACAACTTCAAGTGGACAGTCAACTCGCCCCTTCATCCCTCCATCTCCCTCACCAACACCACCTAGCCTCCACCAGCTTCCCCATCCTCCCTACCCTGCCTGTATCCATCATCCATCCACCCACCACCCACCTCCATCCTCAGCACACTGTTCGCTTTTCGATAATGATTTTTTTATTACAATTTCCATACTTGTATATCATTCTTAGATACATTTTCATGCTATGCCGTCACAGTGATACGGAATACTTAGATCACAGGGAGTCTCATGCACTCATGCTGCACACTGAACAATCGTTACCGTACCAGATCGTTCGTTCCAGTATTGAAATATCAGTTTTCTTCATAATTATGGTAACTTCCCACACCTAACATTATGGTGCATTTAACGCATACCCAGTAGAATATAATAATGCGTAAGAGAAAACTTAGCTTCGAATAAGGTATTAAGTTTAACATACGTGTGTCTGCCCACCAGCAAGAGTTGCCTTTTCCCTTCATGGTTATATAAAAAGGAATAATTAAACATTTCGCTGTTTCCATCTTTGATTTGAGTCTTATCTGCTAACTCTTATCTTTATAACTAGAAATATATTAATTAATATGGAAGGACACTGACTCCCTTTAACAATGTCTTTCCCTTGTTGTTACGGGTCTGGTCCCTGCCTGTGTGGTGAATGAAGCCAGACTTCGAATCACTGAGTCGAGTGAAATCAACCTGGCGTCAAAGCAAGGAGTCATCTCCCCCAGCCAACTCTCCCTTCACCTCTCGCATCCCACTTGCTCCCAACACCACCTACCCTCCACCCTATTCCCTATTCTCCCTATCTCTGCCTTATACCCATCACCCACCCACCCACCTTCATCCTCAACACACTGTTCGTTTATCGATAATAATCAAATCTTTCAATTACCATACTTGTATATCATTCTTAGATATACTTTCATGCTATGCCGTCACAATGATACTGAATACTTAGATCACAG
>JAXIVD010001553.1:0-12500 GCA_036785275.1 Cancer borealis
CTGTCCTCCCCATCCATGGAGGAGCTTATAGGTTCTCCAGTGTTTGCAGCTGGTGTGAAGTGTGAGTCTGGCCCCCTGGCCCCTGGAGCAACCCTAGACCACACCTTTGATGTGGACATGGCTGCCTCAGACTTCTCAGCTGATTTCCCCTTTTCCTCCCCTAACATGATTGAAGCTCTTCTTACTGGAGATCTTCCCTCGTTGTCCCAGCCTCCCTCCTCTGCCCCCAGTAAGGCATCCCTCTCCACACCCACACCCCCACCCCTGCCACAACCTCAGCCAGCTCTGTCAGATGCTGGTCTCAAGCCACCATCCCCCAGCTGTAGCCAATGGGAAGGAGCTACCAAGTCCTGCTGCTCCTCTACTACCTCATGCTCCCAGCCTCCCTGCTCCATTGCTCTTCCCACTACCCTTTCAGGCTGCTGCCGCCCCAGCTGGGGCAACAGATCCCCCTCATCCCTAATCACCTCCCTCTCCTGTGATAACCACCAGGAAGCACACACTGTCTCATGCTGTGCCTCCAAGCCCATCCTCCATCCCTCTTCTACTTCCACTGCCCCATCCTCTCTCATAACTCAGCTGTGTCATGCCTCTTCCCAATCGCAATCTCAAGCTATAACCCCAGCTTCACCACCTGGACCAGATATGCAGTGTACCTCAGCCAGCTCCCACCACACCATTTCCTTCTCCTCTGCTCACCACCATCACCATCCCCACTCTCTGCCTACCCCCCTGTCCCAGGCTCCAGATCACCATCATCATCATAACAGTCAGCAGCAGCAACAACAATCTGCCAGTGTGAGAAGAGAGCAGTCTAATCGTCACCATCACCACCACCAACAGCAACAGGCCCAGCAAGAGCAGCAACCAGACTGTGACAAACGCCCCACTCTCAAGTGCCCTCAGGGTATCCCCAGTGCCTCCCTTCACCAGCACCACCACTCAGAGGGGACACCAGAGGACTTCCCACTGGAGGCTAGGGGTGGAGACTCCCATTCAGGGTCATCATCAGGGCTGGATGTGGTGCTGAGGAAGGATGACAGTGACTCATGCTGTGTGGTCATCTGCACCAACAAGTTGCAGTTGCTGAGGAGTGTCTTGGCCAAGTGTGAGTGTTCTGACCATGACCGCGCTGCAACAGTGCCGGTGGACCTCCAGGCACTGCTTAATGATGCTCTCATGGAGTGGGAGACATCTGAGGGCAATGGGACAGCAGAGGGCAGCTTTGAGGATCCCACAAATATTCCTGATCCTCCAGCAGGCAGAGGATCCCTCGCCTGGTCATAGCCTCACTGGGGACATAGAGCTAAAACTTGAGTAACAACAAGTCAAGGGTTACCTTTTCTTTCCATCCATAATGGGAGTGTTGCAGCAGTCGTTGCAAAGTATAGAAATTTGAAGTGTATCAAGAAAATGGGTGTTGAAATGAGTAGGTAACAACAGCTGTTGCTCACAGTAGAAAAACCTGTGTTTGGGGAATGTGCATCAATGTGGTGTTGTTTGAGTGTGTGCCATGCTGTGCTGAGGCATCTTCCTACCATGACTCTGCACTATGTTCAGGGTAGCCTTGGGGGATGCCACAGATAGGGTTGTGTTAGGGAAACACAACTTAGTACTCACTGTATCAGTGTAAGTGTAAATATATAGACACATGCAAGGAAAGGTGATCTTTCTGACATTTTATGAAGCATTACATTAGTGTGTATGAATGCTGCGCTCCCAGTACAGCCAGTTTTATCAGGACTGTGGACACTCATTAACATTTTTTGTCAGCATTGATCTGCATAGCTGATGCCAGTGTTCAGCAATCCTTCATGGGAAATAGCAAGCAACATCCTGGCAGTACTCTTACTGACAGATGTTTGTCATTCTTTACTCACCTTGCCAATAAAGCAACCCAGAACACTGGGTATATTATAAATTGAGGTTAGGTGGTGTTAGAGGTGAACTAGATGTAGTGTAAAGGTGATAAACTGTATTAAGACAAACACAAAGAGTGGAGAGAGAGAGCTGCAACTAACTACTCTGGTAATTGAGTGGAGCCACTCACTTTCCTTGAGCTGCAGGGTGAATGTCATTTGATATACAATTGATAAATTAAACGTGAAACAAAATACATAGAAATAGACACATTGAAGTAGCATATTCCTATAAGTGCAACAAAGAAATTACCCTGTGATCATTGGCACTTAAAAGGGTCAACCTTTTACAGGGCAAGCAATAGCTTAGTATGGTAACAATCAGATGTTATGGATGGATCTGGAGTTTTGCCACACCAGAATCCTTGAAATCTCACCATCAGTCCCTTACATGGGTGTTCAGGGACCATTTAACGTTTCAAGTCACCATGAATTTAGATATTGTATGAAATTGCGTGAAGATCTTGAATAGGTGGTGAAAATTTGTGTTGAATTTCAAGATCGTCAGGTGACACAAGGTAACACCAAGATAATACTCATTATCATCATTATTAATCACCAGCCAGAGGAGTGATCACTTTTCTGACATGTCAATTTGTTGTGGCCTTTTGTTATTTTGATGTGAGGAGTGTGAGAAGCTCTAGTAAACGTGTTATAGTGTTGGGGTTGTGTTGTGTTGTAGCCCGGTGTTGTACTCTAATTTATGGTTATTATAAAATAATTGTGATTGGGGAACTGTGTTGCAGGTTTGTTTTGTAGCATCTGCTGGAACTTTAAGGAGAGAGAGAAAAAAAAATAAAGAGATTAAGAGAGAGAGAGAAAGAAAGATTGAGAGGAGAAAAAAAGAAAAAGAGAGAGAATCTTGTAGGTAGGTTTAGGAAGGTTGTGTATTGTCATGTTGCCCTTGTAACCCATTGTTGGGTTGCCTGATAAGTATGTAGGTGATTAGTCCCTCAATCGGCTTCATGTGAGCGTGGATGGAACCAGGATTGGCTTAAAGCAGTGCCTGGTGAAATGGTCATTAGTGCAATACAAATGGTATTAATTATTATCTGACCAGTCATTAAACAGCTGTTGCTGCTGACAACCACTGAAACAAAGCTATAGGACTTTGTGTGGTGACAATGATCAAACTACTATGGCTTTTTTTTTCTTCTTAAAGTAGGCAGTTGTCACAAGACTTGCTTACTGCAGGAAAAAATATTTAAGATAATCACAGAAAGATTTGTTAAAGAAACCAGCATCCCATAAATGTCTGAGAAGAGAGCCCAGCCACTCATTATGGCAGTACCATCAATGCCATACACACATTACTATTTACAATGTTATTGTATCTTATTTAATTTTTGTTTTGATAAGTAGTAAAACTGTTATAGATTGTCCTTAAGATAAGTTAGGGATTACTCCCACATTTGATAGAAGATAAAGATAATAAGAGTGCACGTGTGTAAGCCACCAGCCAGCTGACCAGTACATGCTATAGTCTGATGTAAAACCCACTGCCACCATAACACGGAACAAATTTATTGCAGAACTGAAGTGATTTCCTTTTGGGAAGTGGTCTCTTTCTAAAAAGTCTATGTATTGTGATAATATCGTTGCACAAAGTTGGAAACAAGCTTGTCTGGAAGTGCATGGGTTTTCAAACATTTTCAATGCATCACCTACATCATTGGATGCTATCTGCCTATGACATCCCGCAAGTGAACATCCTAAGTAATTTTTCATCTTTCAAAAGATTTCTTGACTACCTCCACATATCTTGCATGTCTCCTTTATAACAAAAATCTAACCTCAGAAGTCACCAAAACTCGTCTGCCACACTTGCATAGCATTCAAAATGTATTCCTCACTACATGATACTATTTTTTTCTCCATTTTATTCATCCAGTTTGCCTGATGTTTCATGCTTCAAAATGTATACAACTATAGTTAGTTACAAAAAAAATTTTGAATAATGACAGTTGCTGGAATACTAATGTTGCACAGATAATTATGATACAGTTAAACAATACATGGTTACCAAGATTTGCTTCAGAAAAGGCTGAGAAAACACACACACACACACACACACACACACACACACACACACACACACACACACACACACACACACACACACACACACACACACACACACACACACACACACACACACACACACACACACACACACACACACACACACACACACACACACACACACACACACACACACACACACACACACACACACACACACACACACACACACACACACACACACACACACACACACACACACACACACACACACACACACACACACACACACACACACACACACACACACACACACACACACACACACACACACACACACACACACACACACACACACACACACACACACACACACACACACACACACACACACACACACACACACACACACACACACACACACACACACACACACACACACACACACACACACACACACACACACACACACACACACACACACACACACACACACACACACACACACACACACACACACACACACACACACACACACACACACACACACACACACACACACACACACACACACACACACACACACACACACACACACACACACACACACACACACACACACACACACACACACACACACACACACACACACACACACACACACACACACACACACACACACACACACACACACACACACACACACACACACACACACACACACACACACACACACACACACACACACACACACACACACACACACACACACACACACACACACACACACACACACACACACACACACACACACACACACACACACACACACACACACACACACACACACACACACACACACACACACACACACACACACACACACACACACACACACACACACACACACACACACACACACACACACACACACACACACACACACACACACACACACACACACACACACACACACACACACACACACACACACACACACACACACACACACACACACACACACACACACACACACACACACACACACACACACACACACACACACACACACACACACACACACACACACACACACACACACACACACACACACACACACACACACACACACACACACACACACACACACACACACACACACACACACACACACACACACACACACACACACACACACACACACACACACACACACACACACACACACACACACACACACACACACACACACACACACACACACACACACACACACACACACACACACACACACACACACACACACACACACACACACACACACACACACACACACACACACACACACACACACACACACACACACACACACACACACACACACACACACACACACACACACACACACACACACACACACACACACACACACACACACACACACACACACACACACACACACACACACACACACACACACACACACACACACACACACACACACACACACACACACACACACACACACACACACACACACACACACACACACACACACACACACACACACACACACACACACACACACACACACACACACACACACACACACACACACACACACACACACACACACACACACACACACACACACACCTTTAAAAAGCCATAAGGACACAAGTGAGAAAAAATTAAATGTGGGAAATCAGGATAAGTAGAGAAGAGATAGAAGAAATGATAAAGGAAATGGATGAAAGAAAAGCAATAGGACCAGATGGGGTATCAGGATACATTTTGAAGGACTGTGGACAAGAAATGGCTGAACCAATTCATGATATAATTGAGTGTTCTATTAAAACAGGAAAAGTCCCGAAAGAATGGAAAAGAGCTGATATAATGCCTATTTACAAGAATGGAAATAAAGAAGAACCACTTAATTATAGACCAGTGTTATTGACCAGCATAGTGTGCAAGATATGTGAGAAGGTCATCAAGAAACAATGGACTGAATACTTAGAAAGAAAAGGAATAATAACAGATAAACAATTTGGATTCAGAACAGGAAGATCGTGTGTCACAAACTTATTAAGTTTTTATTCGAGAGTAATAAATATAACACCAGAAAGAGATGGATGGGTGAATTCATATACATATTTAGACTTAAAAAAGGCATTTGATAAGTTTTCGCACTGAAGATTGCTATGGAAGTTGGAATACATTGGAGGATTAAAAGGAACATTAAAGAACTGGATTGAAGACTACCTGAAAGGAAGGGAAATAACAGTAGTTAAGGATGAAAATTCAGAATGGAGAAAAGTAAAATGTGGAGTACCACAGGGATCAGTTTGGATACCAATAATGTATTTTACCCTCTCATAATTTTCTTCCTTGAGGTTGTCTATTTCATTTTTCAAATAACTTTTCCTTACACAATTCATTGAAATTTGACTTTTTTACGTTAATTCTCTCAAATAAATGTTCAAGTAGTTATGTATATTCACTCACCTCTTCCTTTACTCCCTTGTTTTCACTCTTCAATTTTTCGATCTCCTTTATCTTCTCATTATTTACCTTCTTGAGGTTTTCTATTTCATTCTTCAAATATGATATGCTTGATATACACCAGAACTCGTGTCCTACGCATTATTGATCAGAAAAAGAAATCACTTCTTTCCGCGTGCCACTCATTGATATTTGACTCAATGGCATTCGTGTTCTCCAATAACTTTTCACCTGATTTTTCACCTCCAGCTTAAGTCCCTTCTTAATCCTTGTTCTTTCTTCTGCCTCAATTTTGTGTAATCTCACTGTGGATTTGGCGATATTCACATCTTCCTGAGTAAATCCTTTAAATCTCTGGCTCCATAACAGTCTTTTCAGCGGTTGAGTCTTGGTTCACCTAAATTATCACTTTGCACAATAGACTTTCCATGGTTATGGCCTTACCCAAATCACCTTTCCTCCCCTCTAGACAGGACCACAATATTCTACACAGCCCAGACCTTATATAACTATAACTAAGCCTGTTTTGAAGAGAGCGTTCCTAGAGACGTTCTTTGTTCTGTGTGTGTGTGTGTGTGTCAGTCTGTGTGTGTGTGAGACCGTGATTGTGTATTTACTTAGTTGTATACAGGGCCTAACATACATGTGTGGTCCTGTCTCCATATCTACATTTGTCCAGTTTTTCCTTCAGTTGATATACATTTTTTGCCATTATCACCTTTTCCTTCAGTGCATTCCAAGTATCTATACTTCTTTGGGAAAAACTTTTTTTGTATCATTGAAGCAAAAAAAAATTTTATTTATTTATTTTATTTTATTTTATTTTATTTTATTTTTTTTTTTTTTTTTTTCTCAAATTTCTAGCTTCTCTTTTTCTTCTCAATATTAGGTCTTTTCTATCTGTTTCCTGCAGGTTGTTCATCAATTTATATATTGTGATTAATTGAGTCACCTCTTTCTCTTCTTTATTTTAGTGTTTAGTGTGTGTGTGTGCATTACAAGTTGGAGACAGAAAAAGGGAAGAGAACATTAGTATAAATTGCAATATTATGTGCATCTATCCTCTTCATCGCCTTCAGTGTGTGGTATGAAATGGGAGAGAAAACAAAAAGAACTAATTAATGTGATATATACTATCTTTCATCTTCATCTCCAGCATGTGATGGAAAAGGAACAAAGAAATATTGACAAGTAATAATGTAACAAATGTTTTTCCTCTTTCTTACTTGTTTAGTCGGAGAAGAGACAAAGGAAACGGAATGTGATAGCTACCTTTCATCTTCAAGTGTTGGATGATGAAGGAGCAGAAAAGGAAAATGCATTAAACAAGGATGAGTCGAGTGCTTTCCTTGTCTACCTTCACATGCTCCTACAAAGACCTGTGATGGGATGTGCTTGTTCCTGTGTTTATTGTGTCCTATATGCACTACATTACTTTACTTCCCATTTTACCAGACCCTCCCTCCCTCCTTGCTCCTATCATCCCACAATTTCCCACCACCAAGTCCCTTCCCCATGGTTCACCTAAACCTTCACCATATCATCAACAAGTTCCAACTCTCACCCTTCCCATCACTTATTCCCATACGTCTGTCCCTAGATCACGTACCTCACCTCCCCTAACGGTCAATACTACCCTTCTATGTTCTCTCATCATCTCACAACCACAAGGAGGTTAGAGTTCTTCATTCCTTCTACCCACTCATTTAATGCATACACAAATAATCCGCCATTACTATGTTTCTGTTATGTTTTTTAGAGAGAATTTACCTGCAAGCCTCAGAAGATAGTACATGCAGAGAGAATTTCATGGCTTTAGAGATGGCATCTTATGTTAAATTGCATTAATGTAGTGTACTATTTTCATTGTTAGTAAGTGTGTGTGTGTGTGTGTGTGTGTGTGTGTGTGTGTGTGTGAAGACTCACACTACACATGTTTAAAAAGAAAAAAAATCTGATGTATATAAGAATATTATAGTTTATTTATATTTGAAATATAAATATATATGCAGAAATGTTTATTAATTTTTTATTTATTTCATGACCCTATAATGCATCAAACGATATATACACTGCATTATAGATAATTATAAAAATGCTAAGTATTGAGTGAAGACAGTAACGAGGGGATTATTCTGTAGGCTTGTGTTGGAAAAAGGAATCTACTTAATATGTGACTGAAGCACAACAGCAGATGCATATTTTGAAGGTAGACAAATACTTATGAATGTGAGCTCATACTGAGTGGTGCAACACTTTGGTCATGCAAATTCTCTGAACATACAAGGTCTGAATTGAATTGGAGCTGATGACATTGCATATTACCACTGTTGTAACCCCTTGTGTTCTGTATCCTACCTATGATGTCACACTAATGAGAATCAATGATATCATTATCATTAGTCACATTTGGTGCAGTTTGTGATGTCACCATAACCCACGCCTTCTGTGGATCGGGAGTTAGCATTAGCCTACAACCTGTACAGTTCCAACAAAAATTTTCTGTGGATCCTGGCCCTGGATACGTCAGAGAGCGAGGCAGCAGGCAGGCAGCAAGTGTGTAGGTAGCAAGTGGCGGAGGTAGCAAGTCAATGTCAAATGCTACCAACTGCTCGCCTAAGCAATAGACACCTACCACTCGATGGAATACTCCAGGAGAGGTACTTACGGGGATGTAGGCGGTGCTGCACTGAGTGATTCCCTGTGTCCTCTCTTCCCGGTTCCCTTAGTGTTTCATTTACACAAGAGAGCAGCTGCAGCCTGCCCTCTAAAGACAATTTCTGCTACCTACATAACATTACTACACCTTACACTTTTACATTCTTCAAATCAAAATTTTAAATGGCTTTACCACACCCAACCTCAGAGTCCCCATCTGGGGAGGGGACCACAAATGTCCCCAGGTCGGACTGCCCCTCTGCTGACGACCTCTGATGTCTTGACACTTCCTCTAAAACTTTACTCTCGATTTCTGCAACATTCGTGGGCTTAGATCTAATTTCCAATCTGTGGAACACCATCTCTCCTCCACTAAACCTCATCTTCTCTTCCTAACTGAAACACAGTTTTTTGTGACAACTGACAGTAGCCCCTTCTCTGTTCCCTCCTACTTTCTCTATCCTCATTTTCAATCCCAAGCTGGCTATTGCGCATATGTGCCTAACAACATTACTTGCTCTCGTGCCCACAATCTTGAATCTTCAGAATTTTCTACCATCTGGCTAAGACTTCAATGTCACTCTCTAACAAAATTCATATGTGTTGTATATCTCTCACCTAATTCCTCTGACTATGTAAAATTCTTTGTCTATTTGACTTCCAAAATGGAGTACATCCTTACTTTCTCACTTTCCTTATGCTGAGATCTCCATTTTAGGGGATTTCAATGTTCACCACCAGCTTTGGCTTTCATCTTCTTTCACTGACCAACCTGGTGAACAAACCTTCAATTTTGCTATCCTTCATGACCTAGAGCAGCTAGTGCAGTTCCCTACCTGTATATCTGACTGCCTTGGAGACACGCCCAACATTCTTGATCTTTTCCTAACTTCCAACCATTCAGCTTACTCTATTAAACTTTCCTCTCCGTTGGGCTCCTCCGATCACAATCTTATTTCCATCACCTGTCCTATCACTCCAGTGCAGCCTCAGGACCAGCCTAAGCAGAGGTGCTTCTGGCATTTCAACTCTGCTAAGTGGGAGGACCTAAGGCAGTAGTACTATTCTGATTTTGCTTGGGATGATTATTGCTTCCATGTCAGAGATCTTTCTCTTTGTGCCAAGCGTATAACAGAGGTGATTATCTCTGGCATGGAGCTATACATTCCTCATACTTTCTCTAATACTAAAGCTAAAAAGCCCTGCTTTAACTCTGCTTGTTCTCGTGCTGTCAAAGAAACAGCTCACATACGGTATCGTAGTCATCCATCTGCTGAAACTCATGCCCTATATATTTCTGTCTGTAATCATGCTAAATCTATTCTCCAACTTACTAAAAACTCTTTCATCAATAGAAAATGCCAAAGTCTTTCCAACTCTAACTCTTCTCGTGATTTCTGGCATCTAGTCAATATCTCTAACAATTTTATTTCTTCATCTTTCCCTCCATTACTTCAATCAGATGGCCCCACAGCTGTCTCTTCTTTCTCTAAAGCTGAACTCTTCGCTCAAACCTTTGCTAACAACTCTACTTTGGATGATGCTGGGCAAATTACTCCTACTCCTCCATCCTCTGACTACTTCATCCCTAAAATTAAAATTCTTTATTATGACGTTTTCCAGGCCCTCTCTGGCCTTGATTCTCGGAAGGCTTACAATCCGGATGAAGTCCCTCCTGTTGTTCTCAAAAACTGTGCTTCCGAACTCGCTCACTGCCTGGTCAAACTCTTTCGTCTGTGTCTCTCTACTTCTACCTATCCTTCTTGCTCACATTCAACCTGTCCCTAAAAAAGGTGACTGCTCCAATCCTTCTAACTACCGCCCTATAGCTTTGTTTTCCTGCCTTTCTAAAGCCTTTGAGTCTGTCCTTAACAAGAAGATAATGAGGCATCTATCAGCTCACAACCTCTCTGATTGCCAGTATGATTTCCGTAAAGGGCGATCTACTGGTGATCTTCTTGCTTTCCTAACTGAATCTTAGTCATCCTCTCTTAGGGACTTTGGTGAAACCTTTGCTGTCAGCCTTGACATATCAAAAGCCTTCGATAGAGTCTGGCATAAATCTTTAATTTCTAAACTACCCTTCTACGGATTCTATCCTCTCTGTACCTTCATCTCCAGTTTCCTTTCCGACCGTTCTATTGCTGCTGTAGTGGACGGTCACTGTTCTTCTAAAACTATCAACAGTGGTGTTCCTTAGGGTTCTGTCCTATCACCCACTCTCTCTCTGTTATTCATCAATGATCTAAATCTGACTCAATGCTCTATCTACTCCTATGCTGATGACACCACCTTACATTTTTCAACGTCGTACAACAGACGCCCAACCCAACAAAAATTAAATGACTCAAGGCGAGATGCTATAGGATGCTTAACTTCTGATCTTTCACTAGCTTCTGATTGGGGCAGAGCAAACCTTGTTTTGTTCAATGCCTCAAAAACTCAATTTCTACAACTATCTACTCGACATAACCTTCCAGATAACTATCCCCTCTTCTTCAACGACACTCAACTTCCCCTCTCCTCCACATTTAACACACTTCGTCTATCTTTTACTAAAAATCTAAACTGGCAATTTCATATCTCTACTCTTGCTAAATCAGCTTCCAAGAAGTTAGGTGTGCTATGGTATCTGCGTTCATTTTTCTCTCCCTCTCAGCTGCTTGCTCTGTACAGAGGCCTTATCTGCCCATGTATGGAGTATGGCTCTCATGTCTGGGAGGGTCTTAACTCATACAACATTTTTAAACAGGGTGGAGTCTAAAGCTTTTCGCCTAATCAACTCTCCTCCTCTAACTGACTGTCTTGATTCTTTAAGTCACCGCCGCAATGTTGCATCTTAATCTATCTTCTACGGCTATTTTCATGCTGACTGCCCTTCTGAAATTGCTAACTGCATGCCTTCCCTCCCTCTTGGCCTCGCTGCACAAGACTTTCTACTTCTTCTCATTCCTATTCTGTCCATCTTCCTAATGCAAGAGTTAACCAGTATCTTCACTCTTTCATCCCTTACACTAGTAAACTCTGGAACTCTCTTCCTTTATCTGTTTTTCCACCTGCCTATGACTTAAACTCTTTAAAAAAAGGAGTGTCAAGACACCTCTCACACTAAATTGTACTTCTCCCCCCCCCCCCTGTCTATATTTCTCCTACTGTCCTCTTTACAGGGTTTGGCGATAAGCGAGATTTTTTTTTTTTTTTTACTTATTTTTGTTTTCCTTAAGCCAGTACCCTTTTAATGTAAAAAAAAAAAAAAAAAAAAAAAAAAAAAAAGTAGGACCCCAAACACCAAAGGTACTCCACCCTGTCTCTAATCTTCTCCAAGGCCTCCCTGAGCCTTCTAAATAGTTCCTCACTACCAAGAACTCTACACCTACCAGGACGGTCCACTCAATTGTT
>JAXIVD010001553.1:20000-22913 GCA_036785275.1 Cancer borealis
GCTGGGTATTTTGAAGGATTTGTGTGTTCCAGGCCTAGGGCCGTGAACACACTAGCGGCTTGAGTCGTGCAGAAACCGCGTGATTCAACCCGCGGAAGCTTTTCACAAGAGACGGTTTCTAGGCGGGAGCTTGGTATAGAGCTCCTGTACGTGACGTTATCTTGAGCCAGGATGTAAACATCCGTCATGTTTGTAGCAAGTCACTGTCATAGTGAATAGTTATTTGCATTACGGTCGTGTATATAGATACTGTCATATAGAATAGTTGCATTATAGTCGTGTATATAGACACTGTACAGACCCCATACTATACTGTTGGGATCGTGGGTATAGCCTTTGTATCGGCACCCTTGCACACCTCGCCGAGGCAGGTGCCAAGTCACCACCCCAGAAGGCAGGTCACAACCCCTGGCTAATATCCGGTACCCATTCACTGCTGGGTGGACATGGCCCAACGTTTTCCACTCCGCCCGGGGAATAGTTATTTGCATTACAGTCATGGATATAGACACTGTCATAGTGAATAGTTATTTGCATTATGGTTGTGTAAATAGACACTCATATAGAATCGTTATTTGCATTACGGTCGTGTATATAGACACTGTCATAGTGAATATTTATTTGCATTATGGTCGTGTATATAGACACAACTTTCAAATTAATTTAATTCACAAAAATCCTCGCAAAACGTCTTTGAAGTTATGTTATGTTATGTTGGTTAGGTTAGGTTAAGTTATGGTTAGGTTAAGGTTGTTAGGTTAGGTTACGGTTATGTTATGGTTAAGTTAAGTTAGGCTAAAGATTAAAAAGACGACCCATTTTGTTTTTTGGACAAAACAATTTTTTTCTGATAAATTTTGATGTGTTTTGAATTAATCTGATGTTTGTTTGTTATGCCATACATTTTTTTCCCAAGGTGAAAATTGCCACAAAAAAAGTCAGATTAATTCAAAACCATCAAAATCAATAAGAGAAAAATTGCTTTAAGTAATCCTAAGCAAACCTAATTAAACCTAACCTAACCAAACCTAATTAAATCTAACCTAACCAAACCAAACCTAAACTAGGTAAAGATATCAGGAGTGATAGGCCAATACGATCTAGTCTGTATCTCTTCATAAATTCGGCATAATCATACTAAGCAACAATAAATCTTCTCGAGTGAAACCTTATGGGCTGATGAAGGCGGCGTTATTGTTATTTGTATGTCATCTTGTCTCTGCCAGTGCTTGTAATGAGTTCACAAGTCCATGTGATGACTCTCACCGCCTCACTACACCGCGTGTGATGTGAAAAATCGTAGTGCTTGTGAGGTTTAGCATACATATCATAGGGTTTCTCACAAATGTATGTACGCTCACAAGGACTCATGAGGTTTGATGAATATCGCTCGATCATCACGAAGCCTCCTCGAACACTGCTGTAACAATCTGAAGAGTTCGTTCTTGATTAAGTTTATTGAAGTTCTTACGTCTTCTAATACAATTCAATATTAGCCTGTCATTCATCATTTGATATCTATCCTGCGTTCTGGTCGCGTGTGGGTAGCATCAGCACGTGTTTGTTACACTTCTTTGTCTTCTTCCTTCAGGAGAGCGGCGGCGGTCGCTACGGCAGCGTTTACATTTCATAGTAAGTGTTTCTATTTGTACGAGACAGATTAGTCATATCTCCGTTCGACATCTATCGTCACCTTGTTATTAACTATACTGCAGGCAAAATTAACATACATCAGTAACAAAAAATTACTTAATAAAACATATCTATGTGTCGTACTTTAATGTAGACACCTCAAATTATGCATGGTATTAGATATTCTGTATACGTATAAACTTCGTGGTTTCAATAGTTCCTTTATTTAAAGAGGCCCATCTCCCATATGTTTTGACAAATGTTTTCTTTTTGAATATTGAAATATTAAGGAAAAAAGAACACAGCAACTTGAGACAGGCTGTGCCCTCCTAGAAGTGGGCCTTTCACACACTACAAATTTTATTTATGTTCTCTGAAGTTGATTTATGTCGTGTAATACTTGGTTTTTCCATTACCGTACAGCAGAATAATAGTGTTGAAAAAAAAATTCAATAAATATGAACGAAATCATAAATAAGATTATATATTTTTATACCACATTCTGTGCCATGCTGATTTTTTGATGAATTAACTAGCTACTGCAAAAACAAAATAAGATAGCATGTGATAATAAAATTTCTGAGCACGATGATATCATTAGATTTTAGATTAGACGGGAAGGAAGGGAAATACGCAACTCCATAATAGCGCTGAACAACATTGCCTTATTGCAACCGAATAAGTATATATATATATATATATATATATATATATATATATATATATATATATATATATATATATATATATATATATATATATATATATATATATATGTATATATATATATATATATATATATATATATATATATATATATATATATATATATATATATATATATATATATATATATATATATATGATATATATATATATATATATATATATATATATATATATATATATATATTACATATATATATATATATATATATATATATATATATATATATATATATATATATGTATGTATATATATATAATATATATATAATATATATATATATAATATATATATATATATATATATATATATATATATATATATATATATATATATATATATATATAATAATATACACACATATCACACACACACACACACACACACAAACACACACACACACACACACACACACACACACACACACACACACACACACACACACACACAGTATTCAGCGTTCGGGCATGACAACCTAGGGTCCCGGATTCGATTCCTCAATATCACTGGCCACTCTTAATTATTTGTATTACCGCCGAGTGTCCAAGGCTACC
>JAXIVD010001553.1:23113-50613 GCA_036785275.1 Cancer borealis
ACTTTAAACATATATAAACCACCACACACACACACACACAATAAAATTAAAATACAGAAAAAAAGTAAAAAGAGAAAGGAAATCACACACTCACACACACACACACACACAAACAAATATAATAACCCAGCTTCCCCCTAAAAAAAAAAAAAAAAACTGTAAAACACACACACGTACACACACTCCTTCACTCCCTCCTTCCTCCACTCGTAGGTTTGTGTTCCTCGCCTTGATGGAGTACGCTTTGGTCAACATAGTTTTGGGAGACGGTCCTGAAGTCCGCCAAAGAACAAAGCAGCAGGCAAGCATGGCAAGGCCAGCGTGATGCAAGGCTATGCTAAAAAGGTACTGGTGGTGGTGGTGGCGAGGATTTCTAGCCATTAATTTGATATATATGATGAAATAAAGTGTAGTAGTAGTAGTAGTAGTAGTAGTAGTAGTAGTAGTAGTAATAGTAGTAGTAATAGTAGTAGTAATAGAGAAGAGTAGGATTCCCGGTCTTTAGTTTTAGGGAATATAATGAAATAAATTGTATAGTAGAAATAGTAGTAGTAACAATAATAATAGTAGTAGTAATAGATAATAATGTTTGAAATATAATGGTATATCAAGTTTTTTTTCTTTCTCTCTCTCTCTCTTCAATATTCCCGTAATTTCTAACCTAATCCCATTCTTTCTTTCTTTAAGGAAACGGAAGACTAGCCATCACCAGCGCTGCACACGCCTTCCCCCCAGACCCCTTAGGAGACATAGGCGCCCACACCTACACCCACACACCCTTCTACACGACCCGCCCATGACCCTACCCCACACAGGCCCCCTCCACCACCACGAACCCCCTCCCTTACACCCTCACCTTCACCACCACCACCACCACCACCACCATCACACACTTGGCCCCCATCCCGCCCTTCGCTTCCCCCCCCCAGCACCAGGATTTGGGGATGTCCTCTGCCCGCCCTACCATATGTGCCCCCGCCCCCCCCGCCGCCCACACGCCATCCAGGACCCACGCCGGCTCAAAAAAGGCGCGCTAAGGCGATAATGGTGGACAGGTTTTCCCGCGTTTTCTTTCCGTCGACTTTCGGTTTAATTAATGGAATATATTGGATTATTTTCTGGCTCTACCTGTGAAGTGTGTTTAGGGTGTGTTGGGGGATGTTGGAGTGTGTTGGGGTGTGTTAGAGGATGTTAGGGTGTGTTGTGGTATGTTGGGGTGTGTTAGGATGTGTTGAGGTATGTTAGAGTGTGTTGGGTGTGTTTGGGGTGTGTTGGGATGTGTTTGGGGTGTGTTGGTGTGTTTAGGGTGTGTTGGGATGTGATAAGGTATGTTAGGGTGTGTTTGGGTGTGTTGGGATGTGTTAGGATGCGTTAGGATGTGTTCGAGTGTGCTTAGGGTGTGTTGGGATGGGGAAGGTGTTTGGGGTGTGTTAGGGTGGGGAAGGTGTTGGGGTGTGTTAGGGTGGGGAAGGTGTTGAGGTGTGTTAGGGTGTGTTGAGGTGTGTTGGGGTGTGTTAGGGTGGGGAAGGTGTTGGGATGTGTTAGGGTGGGGAAGGTGTTGGGGTGTGTTAGGGTGTGTTGGGGTGTGTTAGGGTGGGGAAGGTGTAGGGGTGTGTTAGGGTGGGGAAGGTGTAGGG
The DNA here is from genome assembly GCA_036785275.1 of Cancer borealis. Classification (NCBI taxonomy): domain Eukaryota; kingdom Metazoa; phylum Arthropoda; class Malacostraca; order Decapoda; family Cancridae; genus Cancer; species Cancer borealis. Next base: position 24,751 of record JAXIVD010001553.1, read on the forward strand.
GTGTGTTAGGGTGGGGAAGGTGTAGGGGTGTGTTAGGGGGGGGAAGGTGTTGGGGTGTGTTGGGGTGTGTTAGGGTGGGGAAGGTGTTGGGGTGTGTTAGGGTGGGGAAGGTGTTGGGGTGTGTTGGGGTGTGTTAGGGTGGGGAAGGTGTTGGGGTGTGTTAGGGTGGGGAAGGTGTTGGGGTGTGTTAGGGTGGGGAAGGTGTTGGGGTGTGTTAGGGTGTGTTGAGGTGTGTTAGGGTGTGTTGAGGTGTGTTAGGGTGGGGAAGGTGTTGAGGTGTGTTAGGGTGTGTTAGGGTGGGGAAGGTGTTGGGGTGTGTTATGGTGGGGAAGGTGTTGAGGTGTGTTAGGGTGTGTTGAGGTGTGTTAGGGTGTGTTAGGGTGGGGAAGGTGTAGGGATGTGTTAGGGTGGGGAAGGTGTTGGGGTGTGTTAGGGTGTGTTGAGGTGTGTTAGGGTGTGTTAGGGTGGGGAAGGTGTTGGGGTGTGTTAGGGTGGGGAAGGTGTTGAGGTGTGTTAGGGTGTGTTGAGGTGTGTTAGGGTGTGTTAGGGTGTGTTAGGGTGTGTTGGGGTGTGTTAGGGTGGGGAAGGTGTAGGGATGTGTTAGGGTGGGGAAGGTGTTGGGGTGTGTTAGGGTGTGTTGAGGTGTGTTAGGGTGTGTTAGGGTGGGGAAGGTGTTGGGGTGTGTTAGGGTGGGGAAGGTGTTGGGGTGTGTTAGGGTGTGTTGAGGTGTGTTGGGGTGGGGAAGGTGTTGGGGTGTGTTAGGGTGTGTGGAGGTGTGTTGGGGTGGGGAAGGTGTTGGGGTGTGTTAGGGTGTGTTGAGGTGTGTTAGGGTGTGTTGAGGTGTGTTAGGGTGTGTTAGGGTGGGGAAGGTGTAGGGATGTGTTAGGGTGGGGAAGGTGTTGGGGTGTGTTAGGGTGTGTTGAGGTGTGTTAGGGTGGGGAAGGTGTTGGGGTGTGTTAGGGTGGGGAAGGTGTTGGGGTGTGTTAGGGTGTGTTGAGGTGTGTTAGGGTGTGTTAGGGTGGGGAAGGTGTTGGGGTGTGTTAGGGTGGGGAAGGTGTTGGGGTGTGTTAGGGTGTGTTGAGGTGTGTTAGGGTGGGGAAGGTGTTGGGGTGTGTTAGGGTGGGGAAGGTGTTGGGGTGTGTTAGGGTGGGGAAGGTGTTGGGGTGTGTTAGGGTGGGGAAGGTGTTGGGGTGTGTTAGGGTGTGTTGAGGTGTGTTGGGGTGTGTTAGGGTGTGTTGAGGTGTGTTGGGGTGTGTTAGGGTGGGGAAGGTGTTGGGGTGTGTTAGGGTGGGGAAGGTGTTGGGGTGTGTTAGGGTGGGGAAGGTGTTGGGGTGTGTTAGGGTGGGGAAGGTGTTGGGGTGTGTTAGGGTGGGGAAGGTGTTGAGGTGTGTTAGGGTGTGTTGAGGTGTGTTGAGGTGTGTTGAGGTATGTTGAAGTGTGTTAGGTTGGGGAAGGTGTTAGGGTGTGTTGAGGTGTGTTGGGGTGGGGAAGGTGTTAGGGTGTGTTAGGGTGTGTTGAGGTATGTTGGTGTGTTAGGTTGGGGAAGGTGTTAGGGTGTGTTGAGGTGTGTTGGGGTGGGGAAGGTGTTAGGGTGTGTTAGGGTTGGTGTAATTAGTAAAATAAAGTTATTATGTTGATGATGATGATGATATGTATGGTTGTAAAAGAAAGGAAGAAGAAATAAAGGATAGATGGGAAATTAGAAAATAAGAGAGAGAGAGAGAGAGAGAGAGAGAGAGAGAGAGAGAGAGAGAGAGAGAGAGAGAGAGAGAGAGAGAGAGAGAGAGAGAGAGAGAGAGAGAGAGAGAGAGAGAGAGAGAGAGAATAAAATTCATATAATTTTCCATGTGCGTTTAGCGAAGGCAATGTGTATCTCATGTACACATACACTAATACATGTGTAAGTATGTATGTACGTGTATGTATGTATGTATGTATGTGTGTACATTTTTACCACACACGGATGCTGGTCGTTCGTGTACACTATATGAATTCATGTACGTTTAGAGTGTATGTAATGTTTTAAGTATGTATGTATGTGTTGATCCATTCATTCATCCTGTTATTCATACACTATACATGTTATATAATGTTAGTTAGAGTGACTTATTCATCTGTTCAGCTAGTCATTCATCGCTGTTATTCATGAGACATTATTAATATAGTGTAGGTAATTTAATTAGACCTAAAAAACATGCATATGTGTATGTTTGTTTCTATACACACACACACACACACATATATATATATATATATATATATATATATATATATATATATATATATATATATATATATATATATATATATATATATATATATATAATGTGTGTACGTATGTATGTATGTATAATGACATACATGACTGGAGCCCAACTTGTACTGAATAACAACAAATTGAACTCAAAATTACTACTTCATTTACCCAACTGACTGACTGACTGGATGGCCACATTAATAAACAAAGGGTGAGGTCTAAGTTAAGTTAATTATCCTAGTAACAACCCAATCCTACCTCCTATTTCTTCCTTCCTTCCTGCTAATGCCAATCTGTGGAGCCAAATAATGCAACTTAATCACTCATGAAAAAGATCAAAGAAAGGGAAGAAACAATGCGTGTTTATATAAATACATATATTTATATACATATTGATATCTGTTTATATGCAGTAAAACTTCCCATCTAACGAATAATTGGTGCCAATAAAACAGCGTTACATACGAATTCGTTGGATATAGATACATAAACTTATGGTAAAAATTGTAATTGGTGCCAAAACTTCTGCCAAGTCCCTATTTTCACCTAGTTTTGGCCTTCCAAGTGTTATTTTGAGACCTAATATACATACAAATCACATAATATATTTATTATTAGAAGAATTAATAACAAACCAACTTGTGAGGGAATAATGAGGTGTGTAGGTGAGGCGACACCTAGGGTATCCGAGGCAGGGAGGCCAGGCCACTGGGCAGAACAAGCGCCACACACCTCACCACCACCACCACCACCGCCTCCGCCTCCCTCTCGCACCTCCTCCGCTACCTTCTGTAATTTCACCACCTTTTCACCTTGTTGTATCTTCCTTTTGAGTTGAGTGAATACAACAAAGTCGTAAGCATCGATCACACCAGCTGCCTCGTCCTCAAGTTCCAAGGGTGGGGCAGTGTGGTCTTCCTCCTCACACCTACTCTCTCCATGACTGCCTCTAGTCACCTTATGAGGGGGGGGAGGGAACACACACACACACACACACATGCGTGATATGCACCACAAATGGGGCCTACACATTACCAAAACAATTATTAAATAAATAAAAATAAAATAATAATAATAATTACCACTAACACATCCATAACACCTGCAGCTGCTCCCTCCTCACAGGTGTGTTTGGATGTGTCTGGCAACATGACTCTTGGTAAGGAAACACTTGCCACACATATCACACTCAAACTTCCTTTCACCAAAGTGTGATAGCATGTGTGTGTTAAGACTAACTTTCTGGGTAAACTTTATACCACACTCCAAACACTCAAAGTTTTTTACCACTTTTCATTTTTTTTTTTTTTTTTTTTTCATATTTTGTGGGGACGGGGCACCTTGCCAGGTGCCTAACATTCACCTACTTCTTAGAGAGTGCAACCAAGGGTTCTTTTCAGGACTGTTGCTGTTCCCTTAAGGGCAATTGTTTGTATTTCTGCTGCCCTTGGGTTTCCTGGGATCTTTGTTAGATGGTCTTTCAAGGTCTTTTTCTGTAGGCTTGCTGCACCAGAGATAACAGGGACAATTGAGATGTCTTTTAAGTTCCAGTTTCTCTTCGTGTCATGCATCAGACCTTGATATTTTGTCACTTTCTGCCTCTCAGCTCTATTCAGTCCACTATCATGTGGGATACTGACCTCGATAATCATTGCCCTTTTCTCTGCCTTACCCCATATCACCAGATCCGGTTTAACTGCAGCATTTTTCAGGTAGGTGGCTGTTGGGATTACCTTGTCATAGTAGATGGTGTGCATTTCATTGCCAGTGATCTTTTCTGGTCTATGTTCCCACACTTTATTGGAGCACTTGATGTTCAGGCTCTTGCATATGGTCCAGTGTAGGAACTTGCACACTCCATCATGCCGGGCGGTGTAGTAGCCATCGGCTAAGAGGGTCTGGCAGCTGGATATCAGGTGGCTCACACTCTCTGTTTCAGTGTGGCAGAACCTGCATTTGTTGTTATTTGTTAGACCTGCCATTTTCTTGAATGCATTGGTCATTATGCCCTGGTCTTGAGCTGCCATTATAAGCCTCTCCTGGGCCAAGTGGAGGGTTCCTCTGGTGAGCCCGTTCAAGGAGTTCTCCTTATCAATACACTCCTTGGAGAGCTCTTCCAGGAAGTACTTGGCTCAGTGGTGTTCAGCCCACTCATTTCGGTTGTTCTCTTGGAATTTCCTGCTGTACTTTATTCGGCTCTTCCTGGCTATTTTGGTGGCTGGTGTGTTTTCGGTTTCCATTTCATCTACCAGACAGTCCTGTTCAAAATGCTGGGCCAGTTTGGTGATGGAGGTGTTTTTGCTGGCTCTGCTTGTGTGGTGTTCACGGACCATAGCGATGTTTGGGTTCAGGGAGCTCCTGAGGTATTGTGCGGTGCTCACCATCGTGGCTCTGTGTTGGCGGTTTATTTCCGACAGTCCTAAACCTCCCTCCCTCCTTGGCATATAGAGTCTTGGAAGGCATTGGTTCCTATAGATGACCCTATGAAGTGTTAGTATTTTTCTTGTTTTTATATCTAACTTATTTATTTCCGTTTGCAGCCAGTCTATTATTCCAAAGCTGTAGTTTAGCACTGGCATGACAAGTTGGCTGATGGCAGTTATTTTGTTTTTGTTGGTAAGTTGCGTCTTACAGATCTTCTTCAGACGGCTTAAGTATTCACTGCCAGCCTTCTTTCTCATGTTGGCATGTTGTATGGTGTCATTCTCCTCAATGCCAAGGTACTTGTAGGGTTCTTGCTCCATCAGCTCTCTTATGTTTCTGGCCTCGTCCAAATGGATGTTCTCAGTGGTGGTCTTCTTTCCAGCCTGTAGTGTGCACTTTGCACATTTGTCCAGCCCGAATTTCATTCTGATGCCATTGGAGAAGGTGAACACAACCTGGAGGAGTTGGTGGAGTTCTGCGTCAGAGTTTGCATACAGCTTGAGGTCATCCATGAACAGCAGGTGGTTTACTGTCCTGGCTGGGTCTTTGTGGTTGTATCCACTTCGGGACTTGTTTAGGAGCTTGCTTAAGGAGTCTATGGCTATACAGAAGAGAAGGGGGTATAGGCTGTCTCCTTGGAAGATGCCTCTTCTTATCTTAACCTTGGGGATGGTAATTTTTCCCTTGGTGTGGCATAGGGAGGTGTTGGTCTGCCACATTTGTGTCCTGGTGATGGAAGGGTGCATTTTATACAATTCAAGACATTGCATTAACCATGAGTGTGGCACGCTGTCAAATGCTTTTTGGTAGTCGATCCATGCCATATTCAGGTTACTTTGGCATTTCCTGCAGTCTTCTAGGATGGTCTTATTGAGTAGAAGCCAGTCCTTTGTGCCAAAGCAGCTTTTCCTGCACCCAGTTTGCTCTTTTTCCAGGTAATTGCCAGATGAAAGGTGGTCATATATGTTGTCGGCAATTAATCCTGTGAAGAGTTTGTAGGTGGTAGTGAGGCAGCACATAGGGCGGTATTTATTTGGGAGCTGGGTTTCGGTGGTCTTAGGTACAAGGCTTGTGTCCCCTTCCATTAGCCAGGATGGTGCAGTCTCTTTTTCCTTCAGTAATCTATTGAAGCAGTTGCTGTAATGCCGGTGGAGGGCAGTTAATTGCTTCAACCTAAAGTTGGACACCTTGTCAATTCCAGACTTTTTGTGGTTGGCAAAGTGTTTTAATTTCATTGAGATCTTTTCTGGGGTGATAGTTGGCTCTGACATTACTGGTTTTCCTTCGTTAATTTCTTTTATGTCTTCTAACCATTGTGCTGTTTGGTTGTGTGTTTCATTATTTTCAAACAGCGGCCTCCAAGTCTTCTAGGTCTTGTTTCTCTGGTGGTCTCTCCACTATGATTGGCTTCCTGATCAATGATCAATGATTTGGATGTGAGAAAGTGGGAAAAAGTGATAGACCAAGAGGTGAAACGTGTAGGACTGAGTAAATGGAGGAATGAGATGGAGAGAAAGAACACTTTGGAATGGTACAAGGAGAAAGAGACACCAGCGTATGAAAGGTGGTATGATGGAAGCCTGGGTAGCGATCTTCTCTTCCGAGCCAGGGCACAGTGTATGGATGTGAATGTAAGAAACTATAGATGGTCTGAGTCAGGCAGCAAGGTGTGCCAGATGTGTGACATGGGGGAGGACGAGACGGTGGAGCATGTGTTGCTGGAGTGTGACAAGTATAACAGAGAGAGAATGGACATGATGAGGGTAGTTCTGAGTGAGATGGGATGTGAAATGAATGTATTGGTTGAAAGGACTGGCAGGGAATGGATGGTGTTGCTGTTGGGTCTGTGTGGGGACCACGGCACGAATGATTAATGCCGTGAAAATGTTTCTGGAGAAAATGTGGAATGTGAGGATTGGTCAGTAGTCTTGTATGTATGCTGATATATGAGGTTATGTGTGTTTTTCTTTCTTTTTTCTTTTTGCCTTCCCTTTTTTCTCTTTACAGGAGCAGCCGTTTCAAAGGCCTGGCCTGTAAACACAGGCCACCTGTAACATCAAGATCAAGATCAAGAACACTAAGAAAAAGTGGAGACTGAGAGATGTGGGATGGGAGAACTTCCAGATGGATCTAAGTGAAAGAGACTGGGAGATTGAGAGTATGCATGATGTGGATGATATGAATAAAAAGCTGTTAGAGAATGTAAGAGGTGCTGCTGAGAGAGAAATAGGGACTGTGAGAATCAGTGGTAGAAGGAGAACGAGTAAGTCATGGTGGAATGAAGATATTAGCAATGCTAGAAGGGAACGAAAGAGACAGAATAAACACTGTAGGCGGTTGAGAAAAAAGAGGCGTGAAAGTGATGAAGCTGAGAATGAGTATCAGAATGCATGGGAAGCATATGTGAATCAACAGCGACTGACAAAGAAAAAGATAATGAGTGCCAAAGGTAAGAGTGAAAAGAGTGTGATCCAGACCCTGAGAGAGAAAGGACTAGAGGGTGGACGTGAATGGTATAGATTTCTGAGAGGTGAGAAAATGTCTGAAAGTGAGAGTGTGGAAAGTCTGAAAGTGAATGGTGAAGTTATCACAGAAAAAGAAAAAATGAAGGAGGCAGTTAAAAGGTTTTGGGAAGAAATAGGAGGGGTAGGAGAAGCCCTTGATGTGAGAGAAGGGTGTGTGTCTCTGGAAAGGAAAGATGCGAATGAGCTGAATGAAAGGATTAGTAGGGAAGAGGTTGAGAAGTGTGTAAAGAAACAGAGGAATGGAAAGGCTGCAGGATTAGATGATATCCCTTATGAGCTGTATAAAAATGGAGGGGGAAGTGGTGATCAACTGGATGACTGATTTGTTTAACAGAGTGTGGGAAGAGGAGCGAGTGCCGAGTGACTGGAATGAATGTAGTGTACCGAGTACAACGGGCCAACTATCATTACGGTGATTCCTTTGCGGAATCACCGGTAAATCCTCATATTCTCGACGCTCGTTAAGATACCTTGTTATGGTTAGAGTAGGTACTACTAGCGAAAGAGGATGATGGGAAAAACGCGTGACGTCACTGGAACTGAGGATATATATATCGGTCTGGGCGGGAGGTCAGTCACTAGTGTTCCGTGATCCCGCTCCAGACAGGTAAGCCTTCAGTGTTCCTAAAAACCTTGCCACACTTGAAAAAACATTGTTATTAATATCTAACAGTAAATTGTCCTCCCGGATACAGCTGCCGAGAGGACCAGCAAAAGACTGTCTTTCGGTTGGTGTTTGACGAAGGCTGCATGTGGAGTTGCCTCTCAAACAAGGACGACGGCCAGAAGGACCCAGTGACTCTCAAACAATATTTGTGGCGTGAGTGTATTTTGGTCGATTTCCATCAGTTCCCTCACGTATAGTTAGGTAGGATAGAATAGGAATATTTGTGTTAAGGTATATGTTTATGTTTGTGTCGCTAAGGGTGGATAAGCATTTGTAAGAGCACCACCACGGATATAGCGAGTACTTTATTTTGTTTATTCATCATTAAAGTTGTCCATAATTTTTATATTCGTTTTCTGTTTGTATCTCAACTCTGACCCTCGGTACAGTGGTGGCAGCGGTGGGATACAAACAGAAAACGAATATAAAAATTATGGACAACTTTAATGATGAATAAACAAAATAAAGTACTCGCTATATCCGTGGTGGTGCTCTTACAAATGCGGGGCTGCAGCTCAAACCGAAGATGGAATCTCACTCTATAGATTTAAAAGATTGCCCTTCGGTTTGAGCTGCAGCCCCGCTTTATTCGCTAGACAAATGAACCAAGCTCTAGCCCCCCTACTTAAAGAAAATTGGGTTAAAAGTTATCTTGATGATCTTATTGTGTATGCGGCAGACTACGTTACTTTAATTGAGAGGCTGGAAAAGTTATTTAAACACCTAAAGTCTGTAGGTATAAAACTTAACCTCTCCAAGTGTAATATTGGTCAAAGACAAGTAAAATTCTTAGGACATATAGTGTCAAAGGAAGGGTATCGTCCTGACCCACGTAACGTAGACGCAGTAACCCAAATGAAGCCACCCGCTACTATCAAGGAAACGCGACGTTTCATCGGGATGTGCTCATTCTATCGCCGCCACATAGAAAAATTCTCAAAGATTCTGGCCCCTCTTACCAACCTTACTAAAAAAGGCCAAATATTTGACTGGACCAGTGAATGTCAGAATGCTTTTGAGACTTTAAAATGTAAACTCACCCATGCCCCAATCCTTTCTAAAGCAGTAATGAATCGGGAGTTTATATTAGAAACCGATGCTAGTGCTACTCATGTAGGAGCAGTGCTGATGCAATATGATGGGAAAGAACCACGAGTGATAGGATTCTTTTCAAAGAAATTAAGACCGGCCGAAATAAGATATTCCACAACCGACAGGGAAGCGTTAGCTGTAGTGTTAGCCTGCCGGAACTTTCACCATTATTTGTGGGGAGTGCGCGTCCTGATCCGCACCGATCATCAACCCCTCATTTCTGTGTTCAGGCAAAGAACCAAATCGCCCAGGATGAATAGGTGGATATTAGAGATGAGGGAGTTTCAGTATAAAATGGAATATAAAGCCGGATCTAAGAACGTGGTGGCTGATCAACTAAGCCGTCCAGTTAAGGTAGTTAGAATGGTAGGGCAAGATACGTTCCTAGGGATGACCAAAGATGAGTTCATACAAGCCCAAGTAGATGAACCCCGTTGGCGAGAAATGAAAGAATATTTAGAAGGAGGACAAGTACCACGACATAAATATCCTCCAGTAATCTTAAATCAGTTTATTGTAGAAGATGGAGTCCTTTATTATTCTAAACAGAAAAGAGATAACACCTTGCTCTATTTGTTGGTGGTGCCCACGGTGATGAAAAAGAAAGCCCTTACTATTATTCATGAAAAAGAATCAGGACATTTAGGTCAACTCAAATCAATATTAAAGGCGGAAGAATATTTTTATTGGCCAAATTTAAAGGCAGATGTGAAGAAATTTGTAAGAGAATGCCTAACTTGTCAGCAAACTAAGTCAGCCTCAACTTTACAAAGGCAGTGGCGAGAATTGCCTCCTGTAAACCAGCCTTTGGATAGAATCAGTGTAGATATAACTGAAATGACTCCTGCTCGAGGAGGTCATCGATATGTATTAACCATAGTAGATCATTTTTCAAGGTTTGTAAAATTGTTAAAATTACGTTCGAGGCAGGCTGAAGAGGTAGTTAGGGGTATTAGATCATACGTGGGGGACTATGGAAGGCCAAAAACGCTCCTGGCTGATAATGCTTGCGAGTTCCGTTCTCACCTCCTGGCGGACTTCTGTAAAGCCCACGGAATTCACCAAGTTTACTCCACTCCCTACCATCCTCAAGGAAACTCCATCACCGAACGTTTACATAGAACCCTTAAGTCCGTGTTAGCGTGCTTGAGTAAGGGTCAACCAATTAAGTGGCCCGACTATATCACCCAGTGCCAACAAATACTCAACGCTGCGGTACACGAGACCACAGGAGAACAACCACACTACTTAATGTTCAATCGCCACGCTCCGAGAGTTATAGGGATAACTCTACCACAGGTGGACGATGAGATAGACATTGGTGCCGCCCTGGAGGTAGTGAAGCAAACATCCCGTGACAACAGCCTGAAGTGGTTGGCGCGAGCTAATCTCGGTAGAAAAGAACAAACAGTAAGTGTGGGTGATCTAGTGTGGGTAAAGAAAGAACAAATTAGCTCTTCCATCGAATGCAAACTAGGGATAAAGTGGATTGGCCCCTATAAAGTGAAGGAAGTGAAGCAGGGAGGAGTGTCATACGAGTTGGAAAACACTTTCAGTGGCGACACAATCCTCCGGGCACCAGACAAATTAAAACGTTTTGTAGGGGAGGAGGGGTATATAATTGACATGAGCGAGATCGTGTTGCCTTCCGAGGATGGTGAGGATGATATGGAAGAGCCACGCACAGCCCGACAACGGAGGCCTGTGAGAAGATACGTAGAGGAGTGCTGAGGAGAGAGATTAATAGACCCCTGAGTGTTCTAAGGAAAGGTTACTGCCTCTAAAACTTTTTTGCAGCTAAGGAGATGCCGAGCTGAAACACTGGTCCCGCAGCTGAAGCAGTGATCACCGCAATCCTGGGGGCTCTGGACTCTGCCCCAGGGAAAGGACCTGGATGTTACCCCCCCAAGGACGAAGGCTTGGTGAAGCCCCGCTGACGATCACCACCCTGCTCAGTTTGCCAGGACTGGTGGGAGTTGGCTTCACCTATTCCGACCAGGAGGTCGAGTCACGTCTGACTCGGAAGTCTTGCATAGAGACAAGAAGAAAGAAGAAGAAGAAGAAGAAGACCGGTCCCGACTTATGTTGATAATATATAAACTCATGTTCTTACGAGTGTGAGAATACGAGGATTTATTATTTTTTTAAAGAGGAAAGCCGTGTACCGAGTACAACGGGCCAACTATCATTACGGTGATTCCTTTGCGGAATCACCGGTAAATCCTCGTATTCTCGACGCTCGTTAAGATACCTTGTTATGGTTAGAGTAGGTACTACTAGCGAAAGAGGATGATGGGAAAAACGCGTGACGTCACTGGAACTGAGGATATATATATCGGTCTGGGCGGGAGGTCAGTCACTAGTGTTCCGTGACCCCGCTCCAGACAGGTAAGCCTTCAGTGTTCCTAAAAACCTTGCCACACTTGAAAAAACATTGTTATTAATATCTAACAGTAAATTGTCCTCCCGGATACAGCTGCCGAGAGGACCAGCAAAAGACTGTCTTTCGGTTGGTGTTTGACGAAGGCTGCATGTGGAGTTGCCTCTCAAACAAGGACGACGGCCAGAAGGACCCAGTGACTCTCAAACAATATTTGTGGCGTGAGTGTATTTTGGTCGTTTTCCATCAGTTCCCTCACGTATAGTTAGGTAGGATAGAATAGGAATATTTGTGTTAAGGTATATGTTTATGTTTGTGTCGCTAAGGGTGGATAAGCATTTGTAAGAGCACCACCACGGATATAGCGAGTACTTTATTTTGTTTATTCATCATTAAAGTTGTCCATAATTTTTATATTCGTTTTCTGTTTGTATCTCAACTCTGACCCTCGGTACAGTAGTGTGACATTTATTCATAAAGCAGGTCATAAGAGTAAGAGTGAGATTAAGAACTACAGGCCAATATCGCTGGGGAATACAATAGGGAAAGTGTTTAGTGCTGTGTTGAATGAAAGGTTGTGTAAGTGGGTTGAGAGGGTTAGGGTGTTAGGAGAAGAACAAAATGGGTTCCCTGTAGACAGAAGAGCGGAAGATAATATGTTTGTTGTGAATGAATTGATTGAAAGGAAAAAGAAAGAGGGTAGAAAACTGTATATGTGCTTCCTAGATATAGAGAAAGCATATGATAGAGTCAACAGAAGTAGGTTATGTAATGTTTTAGAGAAGATTGGGTTAAGTGAGAAGATAGTAAACATAGTTAGAAGTATGGATGTTGGTACGAGAGCTAAGTATAGATTTGGTAACCTAGAGACAGACTGGGTGAAGAGCAAAAGAGGTGTTAGACAAGGATGTATCCTCTCATCAACCCTATTTAGTTTATATACTGAAGAGCTAGCTGCCAGGATAAGAAGAATGAATGTGGGAGTGAGAGTTGGAGAGGACAAGATATGCATGTTACTGTATGCGGATGATGTGGTTGTTATGAGTGAGTCTGCAGAAGAACTACAAAGTGTTTTAGATGTGATAGGAGGGTATGGAAGAGACTTTGGAGTGAGCTTCAGTAGTGAGAAGAGTAAGATAATGATAGTCAATAGGTCAGAGAATGAGTGTAATACTACCTGGAGGTTAGATGAAAAGGTGTTGCAACAGACTAAAGAATACAAGTACTTAGGAGTGTGGATGAGTACAGATGGAAGTGAGAGAGCAAAGAATTAAAAGATAAGTATGACGAATCAATGGGTAGGTCGCCTAGGGAGTGCAGCAAGAATGAGAGCATGCAAGTATGAGGTACTGAGGGAAGTGTGGACGAGTGTGGCTGTCCCAAGTATCATGTATGGTATGGATGTAATGGCTTGGAATGAGAGTGAGATAGAAAAGTTAGTGGGACAAAACAAGGTAGCTAGAATGGCTCTGAATGCACCTAGGTATGCAGCAGTAGAAGCACTGAGAGGGGATATGGGGTGGAGCACTTTTAGGGAAAGGCAGATGAAAGCAACACTGAGATATAAAGTGAGATTAGAGAGAATGAATTAAACAAGACTAGCAAGAAAGGTATACTTGTGGACTCTAGGAGATAGCAAATGGGGAAAGAAATGTGGGAAAATGATAGACAAGAGTAGTATGTTAGTTAGGAGGGTGCACAGACCTTTTGAGGATAGACAGAATGTTGTTGAATGGAGAATGACAGATAGAAACAGAGAAGGGGCAGAGTGGGATGAGAGAAAATGGAAAAGGGAGATAGATATAGCAGTGAAAGCGGATGGACTTAGCGAGTGGAAAAATAGGATGGATAGAAAGGGAACTCTAAGGTGATATAGGGAGAAAGAGGCCCCAAAGCATGAAGTTTGGTATGATGGTAGCCTGGGTGGTGACCTTCTGTTCAGAGTGAGAGCGCAGTGTGTGAAAGTGAATGACAGGACTTATAGATGGTCAGAGGATAGGAGGAAAGAGTGTGAAATGTGTGACAGGGGTGTAGATGAGACTGTGGTGCATCTGATGTTAGAATGCAAGAGGTATGAGAGAGCACGTGCAGATATGATGAGAATGTTTCTGAACGAATTAGGGAATGGAATCAATGTGGTGAGTGGAAGGACTGGGTGTGAGTGGGTGGTGCTGCTGTTGGGACTGAATGGTGTGGCAAATGGACGAATGATAGAGGCTGTGAAAGAATTCCTTGAGAAAGTGTGGAATGTTAGATTTAAAAAGTAATTCTGCTGAGTTTTTTTTTCTTCTGCTGTGTTCTTTTTTTGTGTGTGTTTTCTTTCACAGGTGCTGCCGATTCAAAGGTCTAGTTTGGGGCAACTCAGACCTCCTATGACATCAAGATCAAGATCAAGATCAAGTGAGTTGCCCCAAACCAGGCCTTTAAATCGGCAGCACCTGTGAAAGAAAACACACAAAAAGAAACACAACAGAATTACTTTTTAAATCTAACATTCCACACTTTTTCAAGGAATTCTTTCACAGCCTCTATCATTCGTCCATTTGCCACACCATTCAGTCCCAACAGCAGCACCACCCACTCACACCCAATCCTTCCACTCACCACATTGATTCCATGCCCTAATTCGTTCAGAAACCCTCATCATATATGCACGTGCTCTCTCATACCTCTTGCATTCTAACATCAGATGCACCACAGTCTCATCCACACCCCTGTCACACATTTCACACTCTTTCCTCCTATCCTCTGACCATCTATAGGTCCTGTCATTCACTTTCACACATTGTGCTCTCACTCTGAACAGAAGGTCACCACCCAGGCTACCATCATACCAAACTTCATGCTTTAGGGCCTCTCTCCCTATATCACCTTAGAGTTCCCTTTCTATCCATCCTATTTTTCCACTCGCTAAGTCCATCCGCTTTCACTGCTATATCTATCTCCCTTTTCCATTTTCTCTCATCCCACTCTGCCCCCTCTCGACTGATCTGATCTTCATATCACACCTCCTGTGATATCAAGATCATGAAGTTTCCCTCAAGTCAGGCTTTCGTATCGCCAGCTCATGTGAGGGAATAAAAAAAAAAAATTAATTAATTAATTTAAAAAAAAATGGAAAGCATACAGAAAAAATAAAAGATGCATACTCTAATTACACGCCCTAGTTTCTCGATCTCGCATAAGACATTTTCTCCAGAAATTTTCACTGCGTCAATCATCCTTGTACTGAATGTACTCGTCTCCCCACACAGTCTCACCAACACCACCATCTGTAGTTCTTTGCATTCACATCCATACACTGTGTCCTAGCTCGGAAGAGATCACCACCCAGAGTTCCATCATACCACTTTGCATACAGTGGGGACTCTTTCTCTCTGTACCATTCCAAAGTCTTCTTTCGTTCTATCTCAGTCTTCCATTTACTCAGTCCCACACCTTTCACTGTTGTATCTATCTCACTTTTCCACTTTCTCACATCCCACTCTAACCCTTCTCTACTTCTGTTCATCACCTGCTGAAGCCTCATCACTGGAGGACATTAAAAGGCAACTGGTTCTCTATCAGAGTCATCAACCACTGAAATGCACTTCCTCAGTATAGTGACCACCCCAACAAAAGCCACATTCAAAGCCCGGTACGAGAGATACATTTACATTAAAACCATTTAAACATGCTGGCCGACTAGTCTTGAGAGGTGGGGGAGACCACAAGAAGCCTGATGATCATTTCCCAACTATATATTCATAGGGGAGCAAGGCCCCCCAGACCCCCTTGACCTAATCTAACCTAAACTGAACTCACCTAATAACGTCATAAATAGGGGGCAAGGCACCCCAACCTGTCACGTAATAATCATAATTAAATCATGTGGCTCGATATCGATCGGCTCAAGTCGATTTGCATGGTTGTATTTCAGTCTCAGTGGCAAGATTAATGAATTGGGGAAAGGTTGCGAGATACGAAATGGCAAGATGAGAATTGGGGAGATGTGAAAACTTACTGTATAATGAAATGATTAGATTAATTAGAGGTTGTGAGTTTATCATAAAATGGCATATCAGAACCATAGCGGAATTTAGAGCCATCAGTAAAAACAGGACTGCAATTGGTATCAGTAGACAGGTTCAAGAAAAAGGGATCGTATGATGTAAGTTATTGTATGAGACTTTAAAGAACATATATAGAGTATATATAAGCAGCAGAGGTAATTTTCATGGGTGCAGGATTTTTTGTTTTTAAAGAAATTATATGGATAGGAGTACTGGGATCATGAGAGACGGAGGAATCAGGAGTAGGAGGTATGGAAATAAGGGCAGTATGTGGGCTGGAAGGATCTTGGAGAAAGGAATTATATAACAGGGATTCATGAGAAAATGCAGGCGGTAAAGGATAGTCAAGAAGAGATTTTCTGATAGATGTAGCTGAAGGTAGGGAGGAAAGAAGAGGAAAAGGGTGAGGGTAAGATGGGGGAGGTGTAGGAAGATGGGGGAGGTTATGGGGCGAGGCATGAATTTCTGCTGGAACACAGATCGAGGGTGTTATTGGTAGTTGAATGTGATGAGGTGGAAGATGGAAAGGAAGTGAGACATCAAGGAAAGGTTTCGCTATAAAGGCTTCAATATAAGAGATGGTTTCACTTTAGGGAAGGAGGAGAGAAGACAGTGGGAGTAAAAGTTTTCTTGGTAGAAGACTGTAGGGAAGAGGTTTTAGTGATTAAGTATGAAGTAGAATCAGTAAATAGTTTTGATTGGTGTAAGGATACGAGGTGTGAGAGAAGGGAGTGAGGTTTGAAGTTGAAAGAGTAGAGGTTGGTGTTATTACTATTATTATTTTTATTATTATTATTATTATTATCAATCACTAGAACTGAAGGAACAACAGGACTGGTGAGAGAAGAGGAAGGTGGAGAGGCAAGAGAAAGGGATGAAGAAAGGATGATAACAGTGAAAGAAGTAATTGTGTTAGATGAAGGAACAAGAGGAATGGGAGAGGAAGTGGTGTGAGTGAAGGAAGGAGGATGGGATGTAGGAGTGGGTAAGGTAGTGTTAGATATGGTTAGGAAGAAAAGTGCTTGGACCATATACTGAAGTCAGAGGTAACACTGTATTGAGCAAAGCCCCACCACAACGGTAATATATATACGGAAATATAGATACGGAGACAGTACCACTGAGTGTAGCTTAGACCCTGTACACTACAACTAGGTAAACACACACACACACACACACCTGAAGTTCCTGAAGTGTAGTTTGGGACATCTGGGTGTCCTGCGTCAGGCTGATGCGCCGCCCTGGTATTGCTGGTGCTGTAGTTGGTGAATCACACTGTTTGAAGGCGATGGTTGATGGGTGATGGCCTAGGCGACGGGCTTCCTGATGGGCCTCACATAATGTGAGACCGCCACGGAAGCGAATACCAGCGACCTCAGTCTCAAACTTATAAGCTGGGCAGCCGCGGTAGAGAGCATTATACGGGCCATCACAATTGCAGCAGCGCCAGGTAGTAGCAGAGCATTGATCACGGGTGTGGGTAAAGCCACACAAAGGGCAGCGGAGAGCAGAGCGGCAGTGTTTTTCAGGATGTCCAAAGCGCCAACAGTTTCGGCACTGGCGAGGTGGAGGAACATAAGGCCGGACGGGGAGCATGACGCCTCTAATGTAAACATGGGTAGGAAGTTCGTGGCGCTTAAAGGAGATCCGAGAAACATTGGTGGGGTTTTTCTGGCGACCTCAGTGAGACAAGGTGTAGCAGTGGACGTTGACAGAGTCATACTCACTGAGTAGGTCGAGAAGGTCAGTATGACAGTCTGACCAGACCTTGTCATCAATAGGGCAGTCTTGAGGGGAGATGGAGACAGTGCCAGTGCATGTGTTGAGACGGTCGTCAGGGGTTGCACAGAAGGGATCACCGAATGGGGCCAACAAGTTGGCCATGGACTGAGACTGAGTCTGAGACTGAGTCTCAGACTCCACACCTACCAGGCAAGAACAGTCAGGTCGGGTCTGGAAGTGGACCTTGCCCACTTGTTCCTGTAAGCAGTGTTGAAAGCGGAGGGTATTCTCAGGAAAGGGAGTGGAGGGGGGAATAGTAAAGAAGCGATCCCAGCAGGCAGGGGCAAAGAAGAGGTCATAGGCAGAGGGGCGAGGAGCGCCACAAGACGAGCCTGTCTGGGGCTGTGCCGTCTTCTTCCTAGAGGAAGAGGGTACATAAGGAGCTAAGATAGTAATAGAAGATGAAGTAGAGGTGACGGGGAGGGAGGCTGGAGGAGTGGTAGGAGAGGAAGAGTCAGGACAGCGGTAGACACAAGGGAGGGAAGAGGGGCAGTAGGAGGGGTGCTGGAAATAGGGATGGTAGAAGGAGGAACAGGGGGCAGGTGAGATGAGGAGACTACAGGGGTGCGAATAGAGGCCGTGGTAGTAGTAGAGAAGGATGAGGAACAATGAGGACCAGACCCTGGGGGAGGCGGGATGGTGGTAGCAGGAGAGAAAATGCAGGAGGTGGGGCATAGGATGGAGTAGCATGAGAAGCTGTGGAGGGGGCAGGGGTACAAGGGAGTGTGGGGGGAGTAGAAGGTGATATAGTAGTAGGGGTCTGAGGAACAGGCAGAGAAGCCGAGACCAGGTCCATTGGGCAGGCAGAGGCGTCAGGGGAGGGTGGCGACCAGCAGCAGAAGCCTCGAGGGACTAGTCGGATACCACTCGAGGGGAGCAAAGTGAAGTTTTGTTATCCGTAAACTGATATGAATTTGTAAGAATGGCATCGGGGGTCACGGGTAAACCGCCTACCGGATCAGGCAGCATTGAGTGGCAACAGTTAGGTTCAACTCTAACCATTTTCTCCAAATGGTCACAATGGTTCATTGAGAAGTACTGATGCAGAGACTGTCACAATTAGAGTGTTAGGATTGGATGGCATTAACTGCATCCTTACTAAACATAAACTTGGCATAAGAAATCAGTTTTTTATTGTAAACTTGACTTGAATCCCGGTAATTCAGTGTTTTTATGCCTCGTTCAGCCTCCATCTGCAGAGCACAGACTGAGTTAGTGTGTTTGTGTGGTGGATTCACAGGCTGCATACACAGGTGTAACATAATGCAAATAATGACAGGTGTGCTGGATTTGTTAACATGGCACATAATCACCTTTATCATGTATTCATGGCATTATTTTTGGATCACAAACATAATAAAAACTTATGAGTGTATGCAATTGTTAACATTAAGTATTATTTTTGGCACATTACTTTTATTCTATTACACATCTAAAATCAGAAAAATGTTTTTTTGGTGGGGCACATTACAGAGATATACTATTAATGTTTGCAGCAGCTTGTCATCTGTTACTTAGCTAATGGGAATGTTGCAGCAGAAACATAATGGTAAACATTTCAGGCAAAAAAGGATGGGTGGAGGTGTTTGAATGTGTGTTAACATAACAGTGTTTAGGTAAACAGTGGGTGACATTATTGTAAGTTTGACATGATAATTAAAAACTGGTTGAAGCGTCTTGTACGAACATGACATGTAAACAGACTGCCAAAACTTACACGTTTTTAAGGTTACATAAAAATAAACAAATATAATTGCAGTTTGCTTGAGTAAATTATTGTTATGTATGATGTGATACAATATATGTGAGTAAAAACAATATTGTATAGGATGCATTCAAATTCAAAACCTGCAATAAAATATGAGATAACAATATACATAATAAAACCAAAAACACACTTTACATAAAAAAAAAGTTTCAATACACATTTAAAGAAATATGATATCTAAATATGATAAAAAAAATAAAATACTGTATAAAAAAACAATTACAACTGAATACAATTATATATATATATATATATATATATATATATATATATATATATATATATATATATATATATATATATATATATATATATATATATATATATATATATATATATTATATATATATATATATATATATATATATATATATATATATATATATATATATATATATTATATATATATATATTATATATATATATATATATATATATATATATATATATATATATATATATATATATATATATATATATATATTATATATATATATATATAATATATATATATATATATTATATATATATATATATATATATATATATATATATATATTATATATATATATATATATATATATATATATATATTATATATATATATATATATATATATATATATATATATATATATATATATATATTATATATATATATATATATATATATATATATATAATATATATATATATATATATAATATATATAATATATATATATATATATATATATATATATATATATATATATATATATATATATATATATATATATATATATATATATATATATATATATATAATATATATATATATATATATATATATATATATATATATATATATATATATATATATATATATATATATATATATATATATAAAAGGCAGCGGTAGTGCAGTGGTCAGCGTGTGGGCGTGACAACCAAGGGTCCCGGTGTGGGTTCGATCACATGATATCCATTGGCCACTTTTCTATCTTTGCAATTACCGCCGAGTGGCCAAAGATTACCCTAAACTGCTGCCATACTGTCCTCAAAACGGGACCTGCAATGTTTATATGCTTTGTGGCAGTGCAGCAGTTAAGCCTCTCTCGCACTCATCATTAGAGAAAATGTGAGAAATTAGAAGAAAAAATAAAAATATAAAAATCTAAAGATCTGAGCCATTAACAGGCGGAGGCTGACCATCAATAAGCCTCCATCAATGCCTGCCGCCCACAAAGGTATATGATGTAAAAAAAATATATATACATACACATATATCACACATACACACACACACACATTGAATATAAAATCAACATAAAACCTTGAGGAACAAAGAACACAACACCTTCAAGGAATAATAAACATACAACCTGTCACTTAACAGGCTCAAGTTCTCGCCTTGCTCACGGTGAAAAGTTTCACCGATGACCAAGCAGTTACTGTCCTCCTTAACCAAGAGGATGGGGTGTGTAGTGTGTGAAAGGTCACAGCCTTACCCATAGATCGGACTATAATGAACTGTAAGCTCTCTCCAGGAGGGTAAAAGCTGGTGATCACGAGTCCAGCGCGTGATCCTCAAG
The DNA here is from genome assembly GCA_036785275.1 of Cancer borealis. Classification (NCBI taxonomy): domain Eukaryota; kingdom Metazoa; phylum Arthropoda; class Malacostraca; order Decapoda; family Cancridae; genus Cancer; species Cancer borealis. The sequence continues at coordinate 45,270 of JAXIVD010001553.1, forward strand.
ACCGTAGTGAATGAATAACCTCCACCCACACCCCGTCCTCTCTCCCTCACACACACACACACACACACATACGTAAGGGGAACTATGGTATTTCTTTGCACCCATATCACAAAGGAGACACATGGCTGGACACTGACTGATTCACTGACTGGGAGGGAGCTAGAAGCATAGGTAGGGAGAGGAGCGGTGGATTGACTGACTGACTGACTGTGAGGATTTACTACAGCTTGGAAAGATGTAGGAGAGGAGTTGGGAGTGAGATTGGATGGGAAAGGAGAGGAGTCAGCTGGAACTGTTAGGAAGGCTGTGGACAAAGATAGAAGTGTTTGAAAATGTGTAAATTCAGGAGCTGCCCATAGAAAAAATTCAACCTTCCACCCTCCCCTGAAAAGAGAATTATTATGTGTAGCACTATCTTTATCCTTCTTTTGGTAAGTGACCTTGGATGCAAGTAAAAAGAAAGGGTGAAATTAGTGCTGTACACAATGAAAAAATGATGAGGTTGTGATGTGTTGAATAATTTCTTATTCCAGAATGATGCGTTGAAGTGTGGTGTTGTTATATGAAATGACTAGACTGTTAATCAGGCCTGTTATCAGGGAACCAGTACAGCTTTACTCTTTAAAAGGTTGGTTTTCCACACATATTTCTTGATTTTGATCATGTGTGAGTATTACCACACAAAGATAGTGTCTTATAGTTGCTTAAAAAATGTTTTAGTGTTCCAGGAAAGCTGTAAAACAAGATAAATGAGATAAATCAGGTTACCATGGAGGCTATGTAGACAGATACAATCTTAGGTAAGTTGACGTAATCACCGAGTGTCTCAGTCTTACCTATATCATGTGTTAGGACGGAAGTAAAACACTAAAACTAAAGAAATGAATGAATAAATCTTACAGGTCAGCCTGGAGGACTGTGGGAGTCTATGTTAGTTACTTACAGGCTTGTTATTATTCTTAGATGGGTTTGTAGCCCTTATAAACATTCATAGATTGTACATCCTTATTGCCACAGTGATGTGTTGGGACCAAAGTGAAGCTGCAAAACACTTCTTGAGATGAAGACAAAAACATAAATCAGTGTGAAGGAGTGTGGAAACGTAACTTGTAATTGTCTATTGGCTTATTTCATTCAATTTAATGGATTGTTAAGCATGTCAACCATCTGATTGAATTCAATTACCTTAATGATCCTTGTATCATATATTAGGAGAGAAGAATATGCAAAGTGAAGTGCAAAATTACAACGATTACACAAACATTGGCTTCCCTTATGTTCTCCTATCATACAAGTGGAGATGGAAGGTGTTATGTGTGAGAAATGAGTAAGTTTTATGTGTATTCTGTTTCATTGTCATAAGTTTATATCTTAGTAAAGTCACAAGTATAAAGGTTTTGCTAAAGATGACTTTACTGAGTCTGGCATCTTAGGTAATGTTGAGGTGATGTTTGTGTTTGTGTATCATTAGTGGGTGAAAGGTGTATTATTCTCATCATGATCAATAAAGTTTGTGCTGCCATCATAGAAAATGTACAAAAATAATACCCAATAATAATAATAATAGTAGGTTTTTTCTTCTTCAATGTTGTATCGTCTTCATCATACTCATAATTATCTACTGCTATCAAAGACAATAGCAAGAAAAGTTAATACAAACTAAGAAATAACACCCAATACGGCTTTGTTTGTATTGAGGAAAACATCTTCACCGTCGCTCCTCACTGAACACAACAAACAATGTGAACGTAACCGAAATGATCAATGACAACTTGTTTGGGTAATTAGAATGATTCCTTCCTTCTCTCCCTTGCCTACACTCATGTCAAGCGGATGGAGGTTAGAGGAAGGAGAATGAAGGGATTTACGTGTCCCTAGAATGCCTTGCCCTGTACACACACTAATCCGAGGGAGACAACAGGCTTAGGTGATGTGATGGGAAGGTACATACTGTTCCTCCTTTCACGTTATGACAACTGGTGACTAAAAAGGGAATGTGGAAGGATTAGTAAGTTCAAATATGACTCATTTCATCGCTACGTCAGCCTCTTGGGAGTAGCTGTAAGGAAAAATAACAAAAATTAAATAAAAAAATTATTTCACCTTGGGGAGTGGACAGAAGGTTGGGGAGTTAAGATTTGACTAGATTGAATTTTTAAATTGTAAAGTCTTGATATCACCCCCAAGATACATAGTAAGTAAGTAAGTAAGTAAGAGAGAGAGAGAGAGAGAGAGAGAGAGAGAGAGAGAGAGAGAGAGAGAGAGAGAGAGAGAGAGAGAGAGAGAGAGAGAGAGAGAGAGAGAGAGAGAGAGAGAGAGAGAAGGTTTTGGGGGAGTTAAACTGTGACTAGATTGAATTCTTAAGTGGTAAAAGCTTGGACATCACTCCCCAAGATACAAAGAATAAGTGAAGATAAAAAAAAAATATAATAAATAAACAAATAAATAATAAAACCTCACTCCACCCTCCACTAACCCAACGGCAGTGGACAAGGGCTTGACTAGGAACGAAGAGGTTACGCCAATAGTATCTCACTCCAAGACAAGCACCAAGTAAGGGAACAGCTCCGTGGGTTTACATCAGGGACACAAGACCCCGCAGCTGACTTGCAACAGCTGCCAGCTCTGCCGTGAAGGTCCACTGGGGTGCTTGGCTGGCGTGGCTCAGGACCGCGGAGTAGATATCATCATTACTTGGTAGGTCGTCATCGCTCCGTGGTAGAATCTGTATTTGTAGATGCTGCGGCGAGGGGAAGAATAGGATGAGTGAGGGAGTGAAAGTAGGTCACCGCCAGACATCAAAGGTCATGTGACGCTATGTTATGTTACGTTATGCTAAAAGACGGAAGGCAGAGTTAAGATGGTTAGTTATAGTGAAATGGTTACATCAAATAGAGGATGTAGGTTTGTGGAAGAATGGCACAGACCAGAGCCATAGTGGGATCTAAAACGATTAATAAACACCAGCAGTGCAATTGGTATCAGTAGAAAAGTGTTCATATATTGTAAGTTGCAAGAACATAGATAGAGAGTATCCAACGGAGGTTATTTTTACCGGATTGCAAATTTTTCAGATAGGAATTTAATGCGTTGTGATAATGGTATGGATAGGAGTACTGGGATCATGAGAGGTGGAGGGATCAGAAGTAGGAGGTATGGAAGTAAGAAATCTTGGAGGGAGGAAATATATAACAGGAGGTAAAGGATAGTCAAGAAGAGATTTTCTGATAAGTGAAGTAGAGAGAGATGGGGATGAATGAAAGGTAATGGCAGTGGAGGAGGTAATTGTGTTAGATGAAGGAAGGAGAGGAGTGAGAGAGGAAGAGGTGTGAGTGAAGGAAGGAGGAAGGGATGTGGTACTTGGTAAGGTAGTGTTAGGAAGATAAGATAGATGAAACAAAAGGAAATAAAGCTAGAAAAAGAAAACGGAATCTGGGGGGAAGAGTAGTATAAGTAACATTAGATCAAGAAAATGAACAAAGCAGATGAACATATAAACCGGAGTCTATTTTTATCTGCAATGTTAGTCCAAGTTTAATCAATGGTTTCTGTGATCAGCAAATTTACAATAACACAGTATACACACGCCCGTTCTACCCACCTGGTGAGGACAAGCAGACTCCAGCATGACCAAGGTAGAGGCTCCGGCCCCCTGGTGAGTCTCCACACATTTCTGCACCATCTGTGCCGCCAGGAACAAGTCCACCACCTGTGCCGCACCAGCCCTGCGCATCCCCTCACAGGGCGCTAATGACGACACGTACACGTCTAAAACAAGGCTGGTTAAGGGAAGAACTTGTATTGTTGTTATAGTTTGAGTTTGATCACCTAGTAGTTGTAGTAGTAGTAGTAGTAGTAGTAGTAGTAGTAGTAGTAGTAGTAGTAGGAGTAGGAGTAGTAGTAGTAATAGTACTAGTAGTAGTAGTAGTAGTAGTAGTAGTAGTAGTAGTAGTAGAAGTAATGGAGTAGTGGTAGTAGTACTAGTAGTAATAGCACAGTGTTAAGGTAAAGTAAGGTTAAGGTAAGGTAAGGTAAGGTAAGGTAAGGTAAGGTAAGGTAAGGTAAGGTTATGTAAGGTAAGGTAAGGTTATGTATGGTAAGGTAAGGTAAGGTAAGGTTAGGTAAGGTAAGGTAAGGTAAGGTTATGTAAGGTAAGGTAAGGTAAGGCAAGGTAAGGTAAGGTAAGGTTAGGTAAGATAAGGTAAGGTTATGTAAGGTAAGGTAAGGTAAGGTTAGGTAAGATAAGGTTAGGTAAGGTAAGGTTAAGTATGGCAAGGTTAGGTAAGGTAAGGTAAGGTAAGGTAAGGTAAGGTTAGGTAAGTAATGCTAGTAACAATAACAATAGCAAGGATACGTCCAGGCAGGATTGGGTTCGGCGCTACAAAGGCACACGAATGTTTAGTTTTGAGCATCACGGCAGCGTCCGGCACGGCGATGGGGCCCAGCGGTAGCATGCGGGGCAGCTCCCAGTCCAGCACCACAGCTCTGGGGGGGCAGAGTGGGCTGATGCAGGCACAGTAGGGGGTTAAAACATAACATAAGGTAACCTAACCTAACCCAACATAACAAAACCCAACCTAATGTGATCTAACCTAACCAAATGTAATGTAATCTAACTTTACCTAACAATTTATAACTTAACCTAACCTAACCTAACTAAATCTAACCGAACGTAACCAAACCTAACCTAATCTAACCAAACCTAATATAACTTAACTTAACCTAACCAAATCTAACCAAAGGTAACCTAACGTAACCAAACCTAACCTAACTAAACCTAACCAAACCAAACCTAACCAAACTAAACCTAACCAAACCAAACCTAACCAAACTAAACCTAACCAAACCAAACCTAACCAAACTAAACCTAACCAAACCTAACCTAATCAAACTAAACCTAACCAAACCAAACCTAACCAAACTAAACCTAACCAAACCTAACCTAATCAAACTACACCTAACCAAACCAAACTAAACCTAACCAAACCTATCCTAACCAAACTAAACCTAACCAAACCTAACCTAACCAAACTAAACCTAACCAAACCTAACCTAATCAAACTAAACCTAACCTAACCTAACCAAACCTAACCTAACTAAACCTAACCAAACCAAACCTAACCAAACTAAACCTAACCAAACCTAACCTAATCAAACTAAACCTAACCAAACCAAACCTAACCAAACCAAACCTAACCAAACTAAACCTAACCAAATCAAACTAAACCTAACCAAACCAAACCTAACTAAACCAAACCAAACCTAACCAAACTAAACCTAACTAAACCAAATCTAACCAAACCAAACCAAACCAAACCAAACCAAACCAAACTAAACCTAACCA
>JAXIVD010001553.1:55613-82423 GCA_036785275.1 Cancer borealis
CCCACACCTTGAGGGACGCGGCCAGCTTGCGATACTTGGCCACCAGGGGACCATACAGGGACTCAGCCAGCTGCACAGACTCCTCCTTAGACTCAGCTATGAAATCACACGCCTCGGGAAGGAACACCATCTATAGAGGAGGAGGAGGAGAAAGAAGAGGAGGAAGAGAAGGAGGAGGAGGAGGAAGGGATGATGTTTGATTACTCTGTCTATCACTTCTAACAACACACACACACACACACACACACACACACACACACACACACACACTCACCTGGGCCCCACACTGAGTCGCCCGTTCCACCAGGTCGGCACAGATGTTAAAGTTCCGTTCCTTGTCTGTGGTGGCTGTCATCTGCGTCACAGCCACACGCCGCACACACTGCACACTGGAATACAGGTGGTGGTGACTGTGTGTGTGTGTGTGTGTGTGTGTGTGTGTGTGTGTGGAGGAGACAGGGAAGGAGCAAGAGAAGTAGGGAATAGAAAGAGGAAGGAAGGAAGGAAAGAGGTGAAACATATATACAGAGAGAGAGAGAGAGAGAGAGAGAGAGAGAGAGAGAGAGAGAGAGAGAGAGAGAGAGAGAGAGAGAGAGAGAGAGCACAAATATTTATAAACAAAGTACAAATAACTAAATTCTAACATATAAGAAATACAATAACACACATACACACACACACACACACATGGTACCCACAAAAGAAAAAGCCAGTGTTGAAATTAGATAGAATACAGAGAATTACAACTAAGATGGTGCCAGAATTGGAAGACTTAACATATGAGGAAAGATTAAAATGCACTGAACAACATTGAAAGAAAGAAGAGAAAGAGGAGACTTAATCACAATATATAAATTGATGAACAACCTGCAGGAAACAGGTAGAAAAGATCTAATATTGACAAGAAAAGGAGAGGCTAGAAATTTGAGGACACAAGAAAATACTGCATAAAGGAATTTGCTTGTAAGATACAAAAAAGTACAGTTTTCCCCAAAGCAGTATAGATACTTGGAATGGACTGAAGGGAGAGGCGATAATGGCAAAGAATGTGCATCAACTGAAGGAAAAACTGTACAAATATAGATACGGAGACAGGACCACACGAGTGTAGCTCAGGCCCTGCAGAACAAATGCCTTACAGACTCAGGAGGCAGAGTCAGAGGGACCCACCATCAAGAGTCTCCCAGGCTTAGCTGATAGAGAAGTCAAACAAAGTGTAAATATTGTAAATAGACAAAATAATTTTCGGACAAAAAGAAAAAAAAAAAAAAAAAATACAAAAGAGAAAAATGGGGAATTTGCATGTAAGTTGCTTGATGCTAGAAGTATAGTAAATAAAGATCTTGAAACAATGGTGTGTGAAGAGGATTCCGATGTTGTCCTAATAACCGAGACATGGACCAATAAACATATACAACAAGCAGAAATTGTCATCCCGGGTTATGACATAATAAGGAAAGATAGGTCAGGTCAGGTCAGGAAAGGTGGAGGTTGTGTAGCTTACTTACGAGAAGCATTGAAAGCCACTGCATTAGATGAACTGATGAATGACAACACAGCATCAGTCTGGTGTAAGATAAGGGTGAATGATGGTGATATAGTGGTTGGAGTTTGTTACCGCAGCCCAACGGCCAATGAAGAGGAGAAGGCAAGCTTACACCAGAGAATCACTGAAATTTGTGACTGCTATGATCAAGTTGTTGTGTGTGGGGACTTTAACTATAGTACTATTGATTGGGAACTACTGCGTGCTGATCCTGAAGGTCAACAGTTTTTGGACTTGGTGATGGACAAGTTTCTTACGCAACATGTAAAGGAGGAAGAACACGAGGACAGAACATATTGGCCTTGGTGTTGAGTTCTCACCCGGCACTAGTAAAGGATGTACATGTGTCTGCTCCTTTAGGATCAAGTGACCATAATATTGTGAATTTCAATATAAATATTGGAGCCGAAAAAGATACATGGAAGCAGTATTATTATGATTATCGGAGAGCAAAATACAATGACATGAGGAAGAAGTTCAGCAAGATTAAGTGGAGAGAGATTTTTCAAGGCAAAAATGTGTCTGGAATGTGGAAGGCATTCTTGGAGGAATACCAGAGAATAGTTAATGTATATGTTCCCGTGAGATGCAGAAATGAAAGGAAGAGAAAACCATTGTGGTGGAATACCAGAATATATGAAGCAAGGAGAAACAAACTACGTTGGTGGAAGAGATGCCAGGAAACTGAGTGTTATGATGACTATTTCAACTACAAGAATGCCATGAATAGAACAAGAAAATCAATAAGGCAAGCAAAAAAGAAATGTGAAGAGAAAGAGGTGGAATTGTCTGTTGGGGCGGTAATGAAGAAAATTAAGGGACTGAAAGCAGAAAAATCATCGGGTAAGGAGTGATCAAGAATTTGAAGGGGAGTGTGGCATATCCCTTAAGTCTAATATTTAGAAAAAGTTTTGAAACAGGAGAGCTACCAGAAGACTAGAAGGTGGCGAATGTAACACCGATATTTAAAAAAGGATAAAAAAGACTGGCACGTAATTATAGAGCAGTGAGCTTGACTTGAGTTGTGTGTAAGATGATGGAGTCACTGATTAGAGATGCAATTCTCGAACACCTGCTGGATAAGAAAGTTATAAAGGATTCACAACATGGCTTTATGCCAGGGAGATCTTGTCTGACCAACCTGTTGACATTTTTAGAAAAAGTTACTTCCGATATAGAGTCAGGGTTCCCAGTCGATGTGGTGTACCTAGACTTTTCTAAAGCTTTTGATAAGGTCCCACATAAGAGGTTAATGAAGAAGATTAAAGCTCACGGAATTGGAGGCAACATACATCGGTGGATTGAAGGATGGCTAAAAGATAGAAAACAAAGAGTTGTGATGAGAGGACAAGAAATGGGGTGGAGGCCAGTAAAGAGTGGTGTGCCACAAGGATCTGTGTTGGGACCCATTCTGTTTACCATACACATCAATGATTTGGACGACGATATAATCTCACACATTTTGAAATTCGCGGATGATACAAAAATCTTTAGAAAAGTAACAACCCAAGGAGAAGTTAATGGTCTACAAGAAGATCTGAACAAGTTATAAGAGTGGTCAGAGGAATGGCAAATATTATTCAACGTAGGAAAATGTAAATGCATCCACAATGGTTACGGCAACAAGAACCACACATACAGACTGGGGGATCAGGAGATTGTGAATGAAGACCAAGAGAGGGATTTGGGAGTGAGAATAAACAAGACATTAAGTCCGAGTGCACATATTGCAGATATAGTTAAAAAAAAAAGCCAACCAGATGATGGGATGCAGAACATAGAACATAAGAATAAAAACAATATAATATGTTTATATAAATCCCTAGTGCATCCACACTTGGAATACTGCCAGCAAGCTTGGAGACCATATTATCAACAGAACATCGACAACGTAGAAAAAGTGCAGCGGAGAATGACAAGAATGATCAATGGCATGGGAGAGTTCAGCTATGAAGAAAGACTCAGGAAGACAGGCTTGGTGACTTTAGAGATGAGGAGGCTCAGAAGTGACCTGATTGAAGTGTTCAAAATAATGAGAGGACTGGAGGGGCTGAGAAGGGATGAATTTTTTTATCATGGACCACAGAGAAAGTAGAGGCCACTCATATAAGATTTTTAAGCAAAGATCTCGACTAAACATTAGGAAATATTACTTTGCAAACAGAATAGTTGATGAGTGGAACAACCTGCCTAGAGAAGCAGTACAGGCCGAAGCAGTGAATAGTTTTAAGGCAAAGATTGACCCATTGATAAGGCAAGTGGGGGGGCATTATATGAGCCAGCGCAGGCTTACTGACCCAATCCTGAACCGACCACCTCAACACCATTGACTCTGAGGTGGAGTTTGGTAAGACATTGGTAATACTACAACTAGGTAAACACACACACACACACACACACACACACACACACACACACAACTAGGTAAATACACACACACACACACACACACAACTAGGTAAATACATACACACACACAACTAGGTAAATACACACCTAGTTTGAGCCATTGTGCGTTTCACTAGGAATGTGGCAGCAGTGGTGTTATTGGTGGTGTTGGCGGTGGTGATGGCGGTAGTAGTGGTGGTGGTGGTGGTGGTAGCCAGGAAAGAACGGCCGGGTCCCACCAGAATCCGTCGCAGCAGCAGCAGCAGGGGCATCTAGCAGAGGCTCACACACCACAGAGCCCCTGCAGAGGAAAGGAAGTTTTGTTGAAAGTTACATTGTGTTGTGTTATGTTATGTTAGGTTAGGTTAGGTTAGGTTATGTTATGTTATGTTATGTCATGTTATGTTTCTTGTACAATTGTTACGTCAAGTGGATATTGAATAAAAATGTGACCATGTGTACTGTTTCAAATATTGTACATGTGTTGAGCTTATAGAGGAGAGGATGGAAGGATAGAAGGGATGGGTTAGTGAGGGAAAGGATGGAGGGATACATAGGATGGGTAAGTGAGGGGAAGGATGGAGGGAATGAGCCATCCCCTTCCAAACACCTTTCACTCCTTCATATTTGTTTGCTGTACGCCTTCATATGCTTCCCATCTTACCTCCATCTAAGATCTGCCGTCATCTTCATGCTCTCCCTTCACTAGCATCACCTTCCTTTTATCATCACTAAACTTGACATCACAGTTCCTTCCATACATTGACACCACATCTAACCTCCTCTGCAGCTCCTATATGGTCTTCACTCTACATCACACATCATCACTATATAGTAGAATACTTAACACCTCATTTCCAGCTTTTATTCCTCATCCTCACAGTTAGTTCCTCTCTGTACACACCAAACACTAGTGGAGGTAACGTACACCCTTGTCTGACACCTCTTTGGCATCTCAGCCCGTCTCACCCATACAATAAATACCTTTTTTTATGTACTGATGCATACTCTTAATGATGTTTACCACCTTTCCTCTCAACTAGTGCACACATCTAATCTCTATTCACTCTACCTAACCTAACCTAAGTACTAGTAGTATTTATTTTTCTATTCATCCTTGCTCTCTTCATTAACTCATTCAGCACATACATAATTTGGTGTGCATTATAAAGGTAAAGAGATATCGAGTGGTTAATGAGACGAATATTAATTCCAGTGTCCACACACACAGAGCATTGAACACTGTTGGTCTGACACTAAGGCATAGGTGTTGTACTCTAGGAATAAGGTGCCAATCTACTCTAAGTACTTGCCAACATACTTATTTAACACACATTCTGCATAAGGTAAAGGTAGTCTCAATTTTGGGTTGGGTTTAGTTAGGTTAGGCTTACTTCAAGCTATTTTTTTCTTATTGATTTTTATGGCTTTGAATCTATCTGAATATTTTTGGGCAATTTTCACCTTCCCTTTATTGAAAAAAAAAAGGCTGCATGGCATAACAAACCAATATCAGATTAATTAAAAACACATAAAAATCTATCAGATAAAAATAGTTTTGGCCAAAATAGTGATTAAGAAAACGAATCTTTACACAAAATACCATATGGAAGAAGAGAGGTCTTTAGTGTTTCACAAGCCACGGTGTCCTTCCAAGGCCTGTTAAGTGTGTTTCCTACTCAAGTTTAAAAGTTGTGAGCCAGACCGCCGTTGGAACACAACATAACAATTGATGAGACTGCAAGAGGCCAGTTAATGACCTACACGAGGCAGTTCCTTGTCCCCCACCCTTGGAATAATCCAATATTTAGCCATCTCACCTGTCATCCCTATCCATACGATCGGTAAAGATTCGTTTTCATCTGATAGAATTTTAAGTGTTTTTAATTATCTAATTAACGATTTCTATCTTTTTAAAATTATTTACAAAATATTAAATATTGGTTTCATTTTTCTGCAATTCATCTGCATAACTGTTTGGTGTGATCTGAACAAGTATCTGAGGTTGAATTTGCAGTGCATTATAAAGATAATCAGATATCGAGTGGTTAAGGAAACGAATATTAACCCATAATTTCGCTTCCTACACCAAACACATCCTTCATTTGATCGAATCCTTTCACTTTGAACTAACTAACTGTTCTTTCCCTCCACGTAATCATCTGTTATATCGTCTAACTTTTACTTTAACCTAGCGTTATATCACCTCTGATGTCTGGCCCTTCCCCCTTTTTCCATTAACTAACCATATAAATTATCCTCGTCCTCCTGTCTTTTCTAAACCTATTCTGTTCCTCACCTTATTAGTGAAGGGAAGGGATGGGGTTTACTGAAGGGGAGGGATGGAGGACAGTGTGTATTAATCTGAAAATTGCCAACGAAAATAGCATGTAAACAACATTGTAAACGTTACCCAGGTAAACACACCTGTTATAATTACCTGTCTGGTGCTAGCGAACAAAACACTTCCCATTATTTCACTTTATCCAGCCTTCCCCCACCACCACTCCACAACAAGGAAGTATAGGTTTTTCTCATACCTTGCTTCTTACCTTCACCGTGGAGGGAATTAATGAAGTAAATGATGGAAGTATAAGGAACACACACTGCCCATTGCATCACTGGCACCCTTCCCGCTTCGGCGTCTTGTTACTTCGGCATTTTAAGGGGAGTTAATTCTTAATGCAAATGAGTACCTAGTATGTATAAATAATTGCTTTTATACATAATTCGCTTGGAATTTTTCATGTAGCCTACATGCCTTTGCTCCGTTATTGAAAAAAAAATCATGTCGGCACCGTGACAATTCGGTACGGTAAGTATCGGTAAGTACTTCGGTAAGTATGGTAATAATAGATAAGTTTAAAGAACATAAGAAAATAAGGAAACTATAAAATGTCCGGAGGCCTGCACTAGGTAGTTCCTGTTAATCCTATCCCCCCTTATTACAATACCTACACCCACCTCCCATCCCCATCCATCAAGGATCCTAAATGATCCTTGCCATCCATGAAGTCGTCTAGTCTTCTCTTAAAACTCCCTATTGTCTTTGCACTAACTACCTGCTGACTGAGTCTATTCCAATCATCTACCATCCTATTTATAAACCTATTTCTGCCTATTTCTTTATTAAATCTACATTTTTCTAGTTTAAATCTGTTATTTCTTGTTCTATCCTGACCACTGATCGTAAGAACTTTTCCTACATCCGCCTTATTAAAACCCTTCACCCACTTAAATACTTCAATCAGGTCTCCCCTTACTCTATGTCACTCCAGTGAGTGCAATTTCAAAAGTTTTAGTCTCCTTTCATAGCTAAAATTACGAATCCCTTCTATCATTTTGGTCATCCTTCTCTGCACTTACAAAATTATATCCATTCTATAATACGGTGACCAAAACTGCACTGCATAGTCGAGCTGAGGTCTGACTAACGCTAAATACAGTTTCAAAATAACCTCAGCACTTCTACTTTTAATAATTATAGTAATGAATCCTAACAACCTATTAGCCCTATTTCTAGCCTCAATGCATTGTTTTCTGGGACGGAGGTCTGAGGTAACCTGAACACCCAAATCCCTCTCACATTCTGACCTATTCAGCATTACTACCCTGTTTATAATGTACCTGTTTTGAGGATTTTCCCTTCCAATATTCATTACTTTACACTCATCAATATTAAAATCCATCTGCCACTTAACCACCCACTCGTTTAACCTATCTAGGTCCCCCTGCAAGTCTTTTACATCAAACTCTGATTTAATAATCCTGCCTATCTTAGAATCATCAGCAAATTTACTAATATCACTACTAATCCCATTGTCTAAGTCGTTAATGTATATTATGAATAATAATGGCCCTAATACAGATCCCTGTGGCACTCCACTTGTTACCCCCCCCCAATTAGACTTGAAACCATTAATTGTGACCCTTTGCTGCCTATTGCTTAACCATGATCTAATCCAGCGGAGAACTTTCCCATCAATCCCATACGTTCTAACCTTACTTAGTAGTCTATCATGTGGAACCTTATCAAATGCTTTACTGAAGTCTAGTATATAACATCGTAATTCGCATCATTATCTACTGCCTCATTCCTATAAAAAGTTAATAAGTTAGTGAGACATGACCTACCCTTGCTGAACCCATGTTGTGAATCATTTATCAAACTAAACTTTTCCAAATGCTCTCTAATCTTATTCGCAATAATAGACTCTAGTAATTTACTTACAATTGAAGTCAGACTGACGGGTCGGTAATTAGACATTAATGCTTTATTTCCCTTCTTAAAAATCGGAATTACGTTCGCTTGCCTCCACATTGAAGGAACCTCCCCTAAATCCACTGATTTCCTGAGAATATTAACCAACGATATAAAGATATAAAAACATAACATAAGAATTGAGGAGACTACAAGAGGCCAGTTGATGACCTTACACGAAACAGTTCCTTGTCCTCGATCCATCCTTGAAATAATCCAATATTTAGCCATCCCACCTGTCATCCCTATCCATACTCTGATCCAACTGTCTTTTAAAGCTACCTATTGACTCATCACTTACTACGTGTCTATCAAGGATCTTTCTGTAAAAGATCCGTGGTGTCTAACCAGCCTATTCTAGGGTTGCCATACGTTCGGATTTTTCCCGGACATGTCCGGAATTCAGGTGTCAAAATCTGCGTCCGGGGGGGATTTTTTAAAATCCCTCAAATGTCCGAAATTTCAGCTTCCATCAATAACTGTTAAAACACACACACACACACACACACACACACACACACACACACACACACACACACACACACACACACACACACACACACTTATTAAATTTCTGTTGGTTGAAATGATGGGAGAGGGAGGCTAGGGGTTCACTGGGTGGCAGCTGCTTTGGTCTGGTTTAGGTCAAGACTCAAACGCGTATGGGTCCGGTATGAAGTCGTTGCTCCCAGCCATCCCAACGTCGCCTCACGTCGCGCGCCAGTCTTTAACCAGCTTTGACAGGGGTCAGTTTGGATTACTGTTCGCTTGTTTGTGGCCTTGTGACCTTGACACTACAACTATTACTTGTCCCTGTCAAAATGCCCAAACAAAAGTGCAAATTTACTACAGAGATGCAGAACAAACTCCCGTGCTTCAAAAAAGGCAGGGATGAATGGGAAGCCGAGTGTTTGGTGTGTAAACCAGGAACATTCGTCTCACTGGCACATAAAGGTATTAATGACACAGTCACATGTAAATCACTTAAGTTTCTTTTAATTAATTTACATGTTTCCAATATTATATCAGCTGTAAGTGAAGGTGTCCGGAATTTTGATAGTTCTTATATGGCAACCCTAGTCCAATCGTTCACGACTTTTTTAGTTAACTAATATCTACTTAGGTCTGTCCTGAATCTAAGTTTTTCTAACTTGTACCCATTTCCACGTGTCCTATCTTGACTAGTAATTTCTAAAACCTGATCAATGTTTCCCTTATTAATGCCTTTTACTCATTTGAGCTGCATAATCTAGGTGGGGTCTAACTAGTGCTAAATACAAAACTACAATAGAAAAATCTCGCTTTTCGTCAGACCCTGTAAAGAGGACAGTAAGAGAAATAGTAGTAGTAATAGTAGTAATAATAGTGTAAAAAGAACAGTAAGAAAAACAGAAGCAAGGGTTGGAGATCCAGTTAACATTAGAGGTGTGTTGACACTTCTTTTGAAAGAGTTTAAGTCATAGGCAAGTGGAAAAACAGACAAAGGAAGAGAGTTCCAGAGTTTTACCAGTGTAAGGGATGAATGAGTGAAGATACTCTTGGGTCGAGGCAGTGTGTTAATGACTAACACGGCAAGGATTCCAGGAGGACCGGTGTGGCGATTAAACTACTCCCAAACATGTCTCTGTAACACCTATACACATGTTAGTACTGTGAGTACCTTTCTGAGGTACGGGTTAGCAGGGGCCTGGTCCCCTTGCCTTAACACAGTGGTTTGCAAACTTTTTTCAGCTTGTTACCCAATAGGCGAGTCCAACATCTTCCCGCAAAGCCAAATTACCAACTGGAGATCCTAATTTGCGCTCGGGCTGAGAGCAAGCCTCAAAAATGCACACACATCTATGAAACACATTATCATACATTGCTGTGTTCTTTATCATATTGGTTGGTGATATCTTAACACATTTTAACTAGATTTTATCCGTATATTGATGCATTTTTTTAATATTGAATTTATTCGTGTTTTGCTTAAAGCCCAGTTACAGTAATATACCAGCATGATATGTGGAAAAAGAAGCTTGTTGCCTTCTTTGTGGGTTACTATATGATACAAGAAATATTGCAGTAGTTACAAATGCTTGTATTTTACAATATCAGATAAATAATACATTTCGCTACATACATACATACATGGCTAAAAATTTTCTGAATCACTAATTATAGGTATGAGCCGCACTGAGGAGATAAGGTAGCATGCTATCTGTCAGTGAGTTGTGGTTCAACAGTGTAGTAAACATGTCAAGCTCATCGTCTGATGATGAGTTGATATTACTTGAAAGTACTCATGCAAAACTTAAAAGGAAAACAGGAGGAAAATATGAAAAAATCGCAAAGAAAATAGTATGGAAAATATGTATGCAATATGTATGGAGTATGGAGAAATAGAGTAGGTACACCTGCAGCTACTCCCTCCTCACAGGTGTGTTTGGATGTGTCTGGCAACACAACTCTTGGTAAGGAAACACTTGCCACACATATCACACTTAAACTTCTTTCTACCTAAGTGGGAGAGAATGTGTGTTAAGACTACCTTTCTGGGTAAGCTTTTTACCACACTCCAAACACTCAAAGTTTTTAACACTTTTTCTTTGGCTTAACAGCTAATTTAAGTCATATCAGGGGTGCAATGAATCCCAGCCTGGGGTCTATGGTTGCACCCTTATACTCCGCTTGCCTTGTATCCGAGGGCTCTCTTCAGGATGGTCACCGTTCCCTTGATAGCAGCAATCTGCACCTCATGTATACTTGGGCAACTTGGTATTGTTTGGAGGTACTGTTTAAGGTTTTTCTTAATGACCCCTGTTGCCCCCACCACCACAGGTATTATTTCTATTTCTTTCAGTGCCCATGTGCTCTTCACGTCATTCTTTAGATCTTGATATTTAGTTATTTTGTGCCTCTCAGCTCTATTGAGGCCAAAGTCATTGGGGACTGTCACCTCTATGATCTTTGCTGTTTTTCTTTCCCTGTCCCAGATCACAATGTCAGGTTTTATAGCACCTCCTTCTATATATCTTCCTGTTGGGATTTCCTTGTCGTAAAAGATGGTAACGGTCCCATTGGAGGTGACTGGATCTGGTTCGTGTTGCCATACTTTATCTTTTACTTCAATTTTATATTCCTTACATGTTTTCCAGTGTAGGTATTTACAGATCTTGTTGTGGCGGGCTGTGTAGTGACCATGTGCTAGGAGGGTCTGGCATGCTGAGATCAGATGGCTAACACTCTCAACTGCTGCATGGCAAAACCTATACTGGTCGTTTCCTGATATGCCAGCCATTTTCTTGAATCCGTTCGTTAGGAGGCCTTGGTCTTGTGCCCCTATTATCAGCCTTTCTCCGTCATAGCCTAGATCTCCGTTCCTTATCCATCTGAGTGACTCTTCTTTATCAATGTAACTTTTTTCCAGTTCTTCTTGGAATCTTCCTGCCCTTCTATGATCTTTCCACCTTTCCATTCTGAGTTTCTCCTCCCTTTGGCTGAACTTCTGCCTGGCCTTCCTGGCTATCTTTGTTGCTGGGGTCTGCTCAGTGCCCTTTGTGTCTTCTAGCAGATCTCCTGCGAACTTCTTGGCCTGTTTTGTTATTGATGTTAGTTGGCTCAGGGCTTCGTTGTGATGTTGGGCAACTTTTTTTTATGATTTCATCTGCAGAGCTTTTCAGGTATTGCCCTATACTTACTATTGCTGCTCTGTAGGCCTGGTTGATCTCCGTCAGGCCTAGTCCACCTTCTCTGCGAGGGAGATACATCCTGTCCATACATTGGTTTCTGTATGTGACTTTATTCAGGGTGAGGATCTTCCTGGTCTTAAAATCCATCCTGTCTAACTCACCCTGTGGCCAATCTATAATACCAAATCCATAGGTCAGCACTGGTATTGCTAGCTGGTTTATGGCAGTGATCTTGTTCTTCGGTGTTAATTCCAACTTATATATTTTCTTTAAGCGGCTGAGGTACTCTTTCTTGATCTTTTCTCTCATTTTCTTGTGTTCTATGCCAGTATTTTCTTCTATTCCTAAATACTTATATGCAGACTCCTCTGCCAGGTCTTCAACAAACTTGCCTTCTTCTACCTCTATGCCTTCTGATGTTACTTTCTTCCCTTTCTTTACTGTACTCTTGGCACACTTGTCCAGCCCGAATTCCATGCAGATGTCATTTGAGAATCTATGGACTGTCCTCACTAATTCTTCCAGTTTTTCTTCTGAGTCAGCATACAGCTTCAGATCGTCCATGAAGAGCAGGTGGTTCACTCTTTTATTCTCTTTTCTGCTTCTGCCTCTGCTTAGGTCGTAGCCGGTGTCAAGGCCGTTAAGGATCTTACTAAGCGGGTCTATGGTTAGACAGAAGAGAAGTGGTGAGAGGCTGTCACCTTGGAATATTCCTTTCTTGATCTTTATGTCTGGAATTTCTATCTGGCCCTCAGAGTGGTTAAGACAGATGGTGGTCTTCCACTTAACCATCTGGGCAGCTAGGAAAGATCTTATTTCCTCATTGATGTTGTATAGTTCCAGACATTTGAGTATCCAGGTGTAAGGCACGCTGTCAAATGCCTTCTTGTAATCAATCCAAGCCATATTAAGGTTTCTTTGTCTTTTCTTACAGTCTTCTAGTATTGTTTTGTTTATTAGCAGTTGATCTTTAGTGCCAAGTTTGTTTCTTATGCATCCCTTTTGTTCTTTTTCCATATATTTGCCTTGGTCTAGGTGTTCATAGATATCATCTGCTATGACTCCTATGAGCCACTTGTAGGTTGTTGGCAGGCAGCAGATGGGCCTATATTTGTTAGGGAGCTGTGTCTCAGGGCTCTTAGGGAGGAGGATGGTGTTCCCTGATGTAAGCCACTCTGGCGACTCTTCTTCTCGTATTATTCTTGAGAAGGCTTGCGCATAGTTGTGATGTAGCGCTGTGATCTTTATCAGCCAGAAGTTTGGGATCTTGTCTGCTCCTGGTGTCTTAAAGTTGCTATATTCATTAATTTTCTTTGTTATCTTTTCTGTGTTTAATCTTATTGGTGGCATTTGCTGTTTCTGGCTGTTCTTCTGCCTGATGGTTTCAATCCATGTATTTTCCTGTTGGTGTCTTGGATCTTCAAACATTGGCTTCCAGAATCTCTCCAGGTCTTCCTTGCTCGGTGGTGTTCGTACCTCTATGGTTCCTTTTGCCATGTTTCTGTACACTATTTTTGGATTTTCTGCAAACTGTCTTTAACTGTTTTGCTTTTATTTTCTGTTGTTTATTTCTTATTTGTGCAGCTAGGGCCTTTACTTTGGCTTGAAGTTCTGCCACTTTTCCACTCATTTGTTCATCATCTATTCTGTATTTTCTCTTTATTTTCCTTACTTTCTGGAGCAGACTCTGTGAGTGGTTTTGGTCCCGCATATAGTAGCTTATTTGCGAGATCTCTGCCTTTAGCTGATTTATTTTTCCATGTAGTTTATCTTTCCATACTGGCTCTACATTGCTTTTCTTTGGCTGGATTCCTCTCTTTTCTTTATAATTTAGTACGATCTTGCTTTGTATGTACCATGCCGCGCCATAGTTGGTATGATTGATTTTAGTCAGACTTAATCCTGCTGGGACCATTCTAGTAAGCCCAGTGTTGACTCTTTTCACTAACATTTTAAATTCTTTATTTTCTTTGATTTTGATCAGTTTTGGGCGCTCTTTCATTGGTATTGCTTTGGTCTCTTCAATTTCATTAGCTAGTTCCTCTTCCAGTTCCCGCTGTTCTGGGTCAGGCTCTATTTGGGTGTTGCTTGGTCGTCTGGGTGGAGTGTGGCTACCATTCCTTCTCTCAGGGCTGTCTTGGTCTTCTGTGCCTGAGGTAGAGCTTGAAGAGGGGGAGCCCGTTCTGTCTGGTTTTTCCTGGTGTCTCCTCTCATTTCTTGGTTGCCTTGTGGGTGTGGTGCTCGGAGGCACCGGCGTTGCTGGTCTTCGCCGGGTCTGTGATGTTGTTGCCTCGCTGTTACCCCTTGGCATTCCCAGAGGCTCCTCTATGGGGCATTTCTTGTCTTTAACCATTTTCTTAACTTCTTCCCTCATCTTCTCAATTTCCTCCTCTGTGAAATGTTTGTAGGTGAGGAAATTGGATTTCTGGGTGGTCAGCTTCGCTCTTGGTATGCCAATTTTATTTGGGCAGTGGTGGTGGAATATT
Source organism: Cancer borealis (assembly GCA_036785275.1). Taxonomy (NCBI): domain Eukaryota; kingdom Metazoa; phylum Arthropoda; class Malacostraca; order Decapoda; family Cancridae; genus Cancer; species Cancer borealis. The sequence continues at coordinate 69,966 of JAXIVD010001553.1, forward strand.
CTCTGCCATTCAGTACATCTTTCTCTTTGTCTCGTGTACTTTTCTTTGGCATACTCCATTGCCCATATCAGTACCCACTCTTCCTCTCTGTTCCAAGTGCTTCTTCTATATTCCTGTTGTTTATCTGCTTCATTGCTTTCATAGTCACTCTTTGCTTTTGACTCGGCTTCAGTTTTTATGTTTTCTATTTCTTCTTCTGAGAGGTATTTTGTTATTTGTGAGACTATTGATGTTAGGAGTCTTGTGGTGGTGGCTGCAATCTTTTCAGATGGTAAGTCCGCATCTCTTATCTTGTCCTCGAATACTTGGTTCTTCAATCTGCCCCACCCCTCGTATCCAGTGTGGGTGAGCATGTGTGTGTTAAGATTACCTTTATGGGTAAACTTTTTACCACACTCAAGACAGTCAAAGTTTTTAACACTTTTTCTTTGGCTTAACATCTAATTTAAGTCATATCAGGGGTGCAATGGACCCCAGCCTGGGGTCTATGGTTGCACCCTTATACTCCGCTTGCCTTGTATCCGAGGGCTCTCTTCAGGATGGTCACCGTTCCCTTGATAGCAGCAATCTGCACCTCATGTATACTTGGGCAACTTGGTATTGTTTGGAGGTACTGTTTAAGGTTTTATTAATGACCCCTGTTGCCCCCACCACCACAGGTATTATTTCTATTTCTTTCAGTGCCCATGTGCTCTTCAGGTCATTCTTTAGGTCTTGGTATTTAGTTATTTTGTGCCTCTCAGCTCTATTGAGGCCAAAGTCATTGGGCACTGTCACCTCTATGATCTTTGCTGTTTTTCTTTCCCTGTCCCAGATCACAATGTCAGGTTTTATAGCATCTCCTTCTATATATCTTCCTGTTGGGATTTCCTTGTCGTAAAAGATGGTAACGATCCCATTAGAGGTGACTGGATCTGGTTCGTGTTGCCATACTTTATCTTTTACTTCAATTTTATATTCCTTACATGTTTTCCAGGGTAGGTATTTACAGATCTTGTTGTGGCGGGCTGTGTAGTGACCATCTGCTAGGAGGGTCTGGCATGCTGAGATCAGATGGCTAACACTCTCAACTGCTGCATGGCAAAACCTACACAGTGTGGGTGAGAATGTGTTTGTTAAAATGACCTTTCTGGGTAAACTTTTTAACACACACAAGACACTCAAAGTTTTTAACACCAGTGTGGGTGAGCATGTGTGTGTTAAACAACAACAATAACAACATTCTAGTTTTTTTGTTGCACCTCTCCGCCTTGCCCTCTTCACGGCAGAGCGTCTCAACTCTTGTGTTTGCCGCTCTGCCTGGGACAACACACTCCATGATGCCCTCCACATCACATCCATGGGCCAACACCGTACACACTCCTCTCCACACCCACCTCCGCCTCTCCTCACACAACACTCACGGCTCACCTGTACCTGCACCGCCTGCGTCTGTCCCCTCACCCCCACTGTCCCTGCTGCAGGAACATTCAGGAGACTATCGAACACTTGTTAGTACAGTGTCCGCGTTACCACTATCACCGTGTTGTACTCCACTCCCAACTCCTGGCCCTGAACGTTACCACCTTTGACCTGCCCACCGTGACCCTGCTAGCAGCAGCAGGCGTCCACCCCTCACCACAACCAGCTGTCATCCGTCTCACCAGTCACCAGCGCGCGCTACCTTGAGGAAGACGGGTCACCCATCACGCCTGTGACACCCTCACAGGACTTCACCAGGACTCATAGGATCGACTGAATCGTCGCAGCCCTAAACAACTTCGTAAGTACAACACTACCCTTCCCTCTCTTCCTCTCTTCCTCTCGTTCCCTCTACAAGCTAGAACAAACTGAGATTCAGGACAGACCTAGGTAGATATTGGTTCACTAACAGAGTGGTGAACGATTGGAATAGGCTGGGTAGACACGTAGTAAGTGGTGAGTCAATAGGTAGCTTTAAAAGACGGTTGGATCAGAGTATGGATAGGGATGACAGGTGGGATGGCTAAATATTGTATTATTCCAAGGGTGGGGGACAAGGAGCTGCCTCGTGTAGATCATTAACTGGCCTCTTGCAGTCTCATGTGCCATATGGCCTTTGTTGCCTGGCACATTCCCCCCCCCCATTACAATTACAATTACAGTCTCATGTGCCATATGGCCTTTGTTGCCTGGCACATTCCCCCCCCCATTACAATTACAATTGCAGTCTCATGTGCCATATGGCCTTTGTTGCCTGGCACATTCCCCCCCACATTACAATTACAATTACAGTCTCATGTGCCATATGGCCTTTGTTGCCTGGCACATTCCCCCCCCCATTACAATTACAATTACAGTCTCATGTGCCATATGGCCTTTGTTGCCTGGCACATTCCCCCCCACATTACAATTACAATTGCAGTCTCATGTGCCATATGGCCTTTGTTGCCTGGCACATTCCCCCCCCCATTACAATTACAATTACAGTCTCATGTGCCATATGGCCTTTGTTGCCTGGCACATTCCCCCCCACATTACAATTACAATTGCAGTCTCATGTGCCATATGGCCTTTGTTGCCTGGCACATTCCCCCCCACATTACAATTACAATTACAGTCTCATGTGCCATATGGCCTTTGTTGCCTGGCACATTCCCCCCCCCCCATTACAATTACAATTACAGTCTCATGTGCCATATGGCCTTTGTTGCCTGGCACATTCCCCCCCACATTACAATTACAATTACAGTCTCATGTGCCATATGGCCTTTGTTGCCTGGCACATTCCCCCCCCACATTACAATTACAATTGCAGTCTCATGTGCCATATGGCCTTTGTTGCCTGGCACATTCCCCCCCACATTACAATTACAATTACAGTCTCATGTGCCATATGGCCTTTGTTGCCTGGCACATTCCCCCCCACATTACAATTACAATTACAGTCTCATGTGCCATATGGCTTTTGTTGCCTGGCACATTCCCCCCCACATTACAATTACAATTACAGTCTCATGTGCCATATGGCCTTTGTTGCCTGGCACATTCCCCCCCACATTACAATTACAATTACAGTCTCATGTGCCATATGGCCTTTGTTGCCTGGCACATTCCCCCCCACATTACAATTACAATTACAGTCTCATGTGCCATATGGCCTTTGTTGCCTGGCACATTCCCCCCCACATTACAATTACAATTGCAGTCTCATGTGCCATATGGCCTTTGTTGCCTGGCACATTCCCCCCCACATTACAATTACAATTGCAGTCTCATGTGCCATATGGCCTTTGTTGCCTGGCACATTCCCCCCCACATTACAATTACAATTACAGTCTCATGTGCCATATGGCCTTTGTTGCCTGGCACATTCCCCCCCCCATTACAATTACAATTACAGTCTCATGTGCCATATGGCCTTTGTTGCCTGGCACATTCCCCCCCACATTACAATTACAATTGCAGTCTCATGTGCCATATGGCCTTTGTTGCCTGGCACATTCCCCCCCACATTACAATTACAATTGCAGTCTCATGTGCCATATGGCCTTTGTTGCCTGGCACATTCCCCCCCACATTACAATTACAATTACAGTCTCATGTGCCATATGGCCTTTGTTGCCTGGCACATTCCCCCCCCACATTACAATTACAATTGCAGTCTCATGTGCCATATGGCCTTTGTTGCCTGGCACATTCCCCCCCACATTACAATTACAATTACAGTCTCATGTGCCATATGGCCTTTGTTGCCTGGCACATTCCCCCCCCACATTACAATTACAATTACAGTCTCATGTGCCATATGGCCTTTGTTGCCTGGCACATTCCCCCCCACATTACAATTACAATTACAGTCTCATGTGCCATATGGCCTTTGTTGCCTGGCACATTCCCCCCACATTACAATTACAATTACAGTCTCATGTGCCATATGGCCTTTGTTGCCTGGCACATTCCCCCCCACATTACAATTACAATTACAGTCTCATGTGCCATATGGCCTTTGTTGCCTGGCACATTCCCCCCCACATTACAATTACAATTACAGTCTCATGTGCCATATGGCCTTTGTTGCCTGGCACATTCCCCCCCCCCCCATTACAATTACAATTACAGTCTCATGTGCCATATGGCCTTTGTTGCCTGGCACATTCCCCCCACATTACAATTACAATTACAGTCTCATGTGCCATATGGCCTTTGTTGCCTGGCACATTCCCCCCCCCCATTACAATTACAATTACAGTCTCATGTGCCATATGGCCTTTGTTGCCTGGCACATTCCCCCCCACATTACAATTACAATTACAGTCTCATGTGCCATATGGCCTTTGTTGCCTGGCACATTCCCCCCCACATTACAATTACAATTACAGTCTCATGTGCCATATGGCCTTTGTTGCCTGGCACATTCCCCCCCACATTACAATTACAATTGCAGTCTCATGTGCCATATGGCCTTTGTTGCCTGGCACATTCCCCCCCACATTACAATTACAATTGCAGTCTCATGTGCCATATGGCCTTTGTTGCCTGGCACATTCCCCCCCACATTACAATTACAATTACAGTCTCATGTGCCATATGGCCTTTGTTGCCTGGCACATTCCCCCCCCCCATTACAATTACAATTACAGTCTCATGTGCCATATGGCCTTTGTTGCCTGGCACATTCCCCCCCCCATTACAATTACAATTACAGTCTCATGTGCCATATGGCCTTTGTTGCCTGGCACATTCCCCCCCACATTACAATTACAATTACAGTCTCATGTGCCATATGGCCTTTGTTGCCTGGCACATTCCCCCCCACATTACAATTACAATTGCAGTCTCATGTGCCATATGGCCTTTGTTGCCTGGCACATTCCCCCCACATTACAATTACAATTACAGTCTCATGTGCCATATGGCCTTTGTTGCCTGGCACATTCCCCCCCACATTACAATTACAATTACAGTCTCATGTGCCATATGGCCTTTGTTGCCTGGCACATTCCCCCCCCCATTACAATTACAATTACAGTCTCATGTGCCATATGGCCTTTGTTGCCTGGCACATTCCCCCCCCACATTACAATTACAATTACAGTCTCATGTGCCATATGGCCTTTGTTGCCTGGCACATTCCCCCCCACATTACAATTACAATTACAGTCTCATGTGCCATATATGGCCTTTGTTGCCTGGCATATTCCCCCCCACATTACAATTACAATTACAGTCTCATGTGCCATATGGCCTTTGTTGCCTGGCACATTCCCCCCCACATTACAATTACAATTACAGTCTCATGTGCCATGTGGCCTTTGTTGCCTGGCACATTCCCCCCCACATTACAATTACAATTACAGTCTCATGTGCCATATGGCCTTTGTTGCCTGGCACATTCCCCCCCACATTACAATTACAATTACAGTCTCATGTGCCATGTGGCCTTTGTTGCCTGGCACATTCCCCCCCACATTACAATTACAATTACAGTCTCATGTGCCATATGGCCTTTGTTGCCTGGCATATTCCCCCCCACATTACAATTACAATTACAGTCTCATGTGCCATGTGGCCTTTGTTGCCTGGCACATTCCCCCCCACATTACAATTACAATTACAGTCTCATGTGCCATATGGCCTTTGTTGCCTGGCACATTCCCCCCCACATTACAATTACAATTACAGTCTCATGTGCCATGTGGCCTTTGTTGCCTGGCACATTCCCCCCCACATTACAATTACAATTACAGTCTCATGTGCCATGTGGCCTTTGTTGCCTGGCACATTCCCCCCCACATTACAATTACAATTACAGTCTCATGTGCCATATGGCCTTTGTTGCCTGGCATATTCCCCCCCACATTACAATTACAATTACAGTCTCATGTGCCATATGGCCTTTGTTGCCTGGCACATTCCCCCCCACATTACAATTACAATTACAGTCTCATGTGCCATGTGGCCTTTGTTGCCTGGCACATTCCCCCCCACATTACAATTACAATTGCAGTCTCATGTGCCATATGGCCTTTGTTGCCTGGCACATTCCCCCCCCACATTACAATTACAATTACAGTCTCATGTGCCATATGGCCTTTGTTGCCTGGCACATTCCCCCCCACATTACAATTACAATTACAGTCTCATGTGCCATATGGCCTTTGTTGCCTGGCACATTCCCCCCCCACATTACAATTACAATTACAGTCTCATGTGCCATATGGCCTTTGTTGCCTGGCACATTCCCCCCCACATTACAATTACAATTACAGTCTCATGTGCCATATGGCCTTTGTTGCCTGGCACATTCCCCCCCACATTACAATTACAATTACAGTCTCATGTGCCATATGGCCTTTGTTGCTGGCACATTCCCCCCCACATTACAATTACAATTACAGTCTCATGTGCCATATGGCCTTTGTTGCCTGGCACATTCCCCCCCACATTACAATTACAATTACAGTCTCATGTGCCATATGGCCTTTGTTGCCTGGCACATTCCCCCCCACATTACAATTACAATTACAGTCTCATGTGCCATATGGCCTTTGTTGCCTGGCACATTCCCCCCCACATTACAATTACAATTACAGTCTCATGTGCCATATGGCCTTTGTTGCCTGGCACATTCCCCCCCACATTACAATTACAATTACAGTCTCATGTGCCATGTGGCCTTTGTTGCCTGGCACATTCCCCCCCCACATTACAATTACAATTACAGTCTCATGTGCCATATGGCCTTTGTTGCCTGGCATATTCCCCCCCACATTACAATTACAATTACAGTCTCATGTGCCATATGGCCTTTGTTGCCTGGCACATTCCCCCCCACATTACAATTACAATTACAGTCTCATGTGCCATGTGGCCTTTGTTGCCTGGCACATTCCCCCCCACATTACAATTACAATTGCAGTCTCATGTGCCATATGGCCTTTGTTGCCTGGCACATTCCCCCCCCACATTACAATTACAATTACAGTCTCATGTGCCATATGGCCTCTGTTGCCTGGCACATTCCCCCCCACATTACAATTACAATTACAGTCTCATGTGCCATATGGCCTTTGTTGCCTGGCACATTCCCCCCCCACATTACAATTACAATTACAGTCTCATGTGCCATATGGCCTTTGTTGCCTGGCACATTCCCCCCCACATTACAATTACAATTACAGTCTCATGTGCCATATGGCCTTTGTTGCCTGGCACATTCCCCCCCACATTACAATTACAATTACAGTCTCATGTGCCATATGGCCTTTGTTGCTGGCACATTCCCCCCCACATTACAATTACAATTACAGTCTCATGTGCCATATGGCCTTTGTTGCCTGGCACATTCCCCCCCACATTACAATTACAATTACAGTCTCATGTGCCATATGGCCTTTGTTGCCTGGCACATTCCCCCCCACATTACAATTACAATTACAGTCTCATGTGCCATATGGCCTTTGTTGCCTGGCACATTCCCCCCCACATTACAATTACAATTACAGTCTCATGTGCCATATGGCCTTTGTTGCCTGGCACATTCCCCCCCACATTACAATTACAATTACAGTCTCATGTGCCATGTGGCCTTTGTTGCCTGGCACATTCCCCCCCCACATTACAATTACAATTACAGTCTCATGTGCCATATGGCCTTTGTTGCCTGGCACATTCCCCCCCACATTACAATTACAATTACAGTCTCATGTGCCATATGGCCTTTGTTGCCTGGCACATTCCCCCCCACATTACAATTACAATTACAGTCTCATGTGCCATATGGCCTTTGTTGCCTGGCACATTCCCCCCCCACATTACAATTACAATTACAGTCTCATGTGCCATATGGCCTTTGTTGCCTGGCACATTCCCCCCCACATTACAATTACAATTACAGTCTCATGTGCCATGTGGCCTTTGTTGCCTGGCACATTCCCCCCCCCACATTACAATTACAATTACAGTCTCATGTGCCATATGGCCTTTGTTGCCTGGCACATTCCCCCCCACATTACAATTACAATTACAGTCTCATGTGCCATATGGCCTTTGTTGCCTGGCACATTCCCCCCACATTACAATTACAATTACAGTCTCATGTGCCATATGGCCTTTGTTGCCTGGCACATTCCCCCCCACATTACAATTACAATTACAGTCTCATGTGCCATGTGGCCTTTGTTGCCTGGCACATTCCCCCCCACATTACAATTACAATTACAGTCTCATGTGCCATATGGCCTTTGTTGCCTGGCACATTCCCCCCACATTACAATTACAATTACAGTCTCATGTGCCATGTGGCCTTTGTTGCCTGGCACATTCCCCCCCACATTACAATTACAATTACAGTCTCATGTGCCATATGGCCTTTGTTGCCTGGCATATTCCCCCCCACATTACAATTACAATTACAGTCTCATGTGCCATGTGGCCTTTGTTGCCTGGCACATTCCCCCCCACATTACAATTACAATTACAGTCTCATGTGCCATATGGCCTTTGTTGCCTGGCACATTCCCCCCCACATTACAATTACAATTACAGTCTCATGTGCCATGTGGCCTTTGTTGCCTGGCACATTCCCCCCCACATTACAATTACAATTACAGTCTCATGTGCCATGTGGCCTTTGTTGCCTGGCACATTCCCCCCTACATTACAATTACAATTACAGTCTCATGTGCCATATGGCCTTTGTTGCCTGGCATATTCCCCCCCACATTACAATTACAATTACAGTCTCATGTGCCATATGGCCTTTGTTGCCTGGCACATTCCCCCCCACATTACAATTACAATTACAGTCTCATGTGCCATGTGGCCTTTGTTGCCTGGCACATTCCCCCCCACATTACAATTACAATTACAGTCTCATGTGCCATATGGCCTTTGTTGCCTGGCACATTCCCCCCCACATTACAATTACAATTACAGTCTCATGTGCCATATGGCCTTTGTTGCCTGGCACATTCCCCCCCACATTACAATTACAATTACAGTCTCATGTGCCATATGGCCTTTGTTGCCTGGCACATTCCCCCCCCACATTACAATTACAATTACAGTCTCATGTGCCATATGGCCTTTGTTGCCTGGCACATTCCCCCCCACATTACAATTACAATTACAGTCTCATGTGCCATATGGCCTTTGTTGCCTGGCACATTCCCCCCCACATTACAATTACAATTACAGTCTCATGTGCCATATGGCCTTTGTTGCCTGGCACATTCCCCCCCACATTACAATTACAATTACAGTCTCATGTGCCATATGGCCTTTGTTGCCTGGCACATTCCCCCCCACATTACAATTACAATTACAGTCTCATGTGCCATATGGCCTTTGTTGCCTGGCACATTCCCCCCCACATTACAATTACAATTACAGTCTCATGTGCCATATGGCCTTTGTTGCCTGGCACATTCCCCCCCACATTACAATTACAATTACAGTCTCATGTGCCATATGGCCTTTGTTGCCTGGCACATTCCCCCCCACATTACAATTACAATTACAGTCTCATGTGCCATGTGGCCTTTGTTGCCTGGCACATTCCCCCCCACATTACAATTACAATTACAGTCTCATGTGCCATATGGCCTTTGTTGCCTGGCATATTCCCCCCCACATTACAATTACAATTACAGTCTCATGTGCCATATGGCCTTTGTTGCCTGGCACATTCCCCCCCACATTACAATTACAATTACAGTCTCATGTGCCATGTGGCCTTTGTTGCCTGGCACATTCCCCCCCACATTACAATTACAATTACAGTCTCATGTGCCATATGGCCTTTGTTGCCTGGCACATTCCCCCCCCACATTACAATTACAATTACAGTCTCATGTGCCATATGGCCTTTGTTGCCTGGCACATTCCCCCCCACATTACAATTACAATTACAGTCTCATGTGCCATATGGCCTTTGTTGCCTGGCACATTCCCCCCCCACATTACAATTACAATTACAGTCTCATGTGCCATATGGCCTTTGTTGCCTGGCACATTCCCCCCCACATTACAATTACAATTACAGTCTCATGTGCCATATGGCCTTTGTTGCCTGGCACATTCCCCCCCACATTACAATTACAATTACAGTCTCATGTGCCATATGGCCTTTGTTGCTGGCACATTCCCCCCCACATTACAATTACAATTACAGTCTCATGTGCCATATGGCCTTTGTTGCCTGGCACATTCCCCCCCACATTACAATTACAATTACAGTCTCATGTGCCATATGGCCTTTGTTGCCTGGCACATTCCCCCCCACATTACAATTACAATTACAGTCTCATGTGCCATATGGCCTTTGTTGCCTGGCACATTCCCCCCCACATTACAATTACAATTACAGTCTCATGTGCCATATGGCCTTTGTTGCCTGGCACATTCCCCCCCACATTACAATTACAATTACAGTCTCATGTGCCATGTGGCCTTTGTTGCCTGGCACATTCCCCCCCACATTACAATTACAATTACAGTCTCATGTGCCATATGGCCTTTGTTGCCTGGCACATTCCCCCCCACATTACAATTACAATTACAGTCTCATGTGCCATATGGCCTTTGTTGCTGGCACATTCCCCCCCACATTACAATTACAATTACAGTCTCATGTGCCATATGGCCTTTGTTGCCTGGCACATTCCCCCCCCACATTACAATTACAATTACAGTTTCATGTGCCATATGGCCTTTGTTGCCTGGCACATTCCCCCCCACATTACAATTACAATTACAGTCTCATGTGCCATGTGGCCTTTGTTGCCTGGCACATTCCCCCCCCACATTACAATTACAATTACAGTCTCATGTGCCATATGGCCTTTGTTGCCTGGCACATTCCCCCCCACATTACAATTACAATTACAGTCTCATGTGCCATATGGCCTTTGTTGCCTGGCACATTCCCCCCCACATTACAATTACAATTACAGTCTCATGTGCCATATGGCCTTTGTTGCCTGGCACATTCCCCCCCACATTACAATTACAATTACAGTCTCATGTGCCATGTGGCCTTTGTTGCCTGGCACATTCCCCCCCACATTACAATTACAATTACAGTCTCATGTGCCATATGGCCTTTGTTGCCTGGCACATTCCCCCCACATTACAATTACAATTACAGTCTCATGTGCCATGTGGCCTTTGTTGCCTGGCACATTCCCCCCCACATTACAATTACAATTACAGTCTCATGTGCCATATGGCCTTTGTTGCCTGGCACATTCCCCCCCACATTACAATTACAATTACAGTCTCATGTGCCATGTGGCCTTTGTTGCCTGGCACATTCCCCCCCACATTACAATTACAATTACAGTCTCATGTGCCATATGGCCTTTGTTGCCTGGCACATTCCCCCCCACATTACAATTACAATTACAGTCTCATGTGCCATGTGGCCTTTGTTGCCTGGCACATTCCCCCCCACATTACAATTAAAAATTACAGTCTCATGTGCCATGTGGCCTTTGTTGCCTGGCACATTCCCCCCCACATTACAATTACAATTACAGTCTCATGTGCCATATGGCCTTTGTTGCCTGGCACATTCCCCCCCACATTACAATTACAATTACAGTCTCATGTGCCATATGGCCTTTGTTGCCTGGCACATTCCCCCCCACATTACAATTACAATTACAGTCTCATGTGCCATATGGCCTTTGTTGCCTGGCACATTCCCCCCCACATTACAATTACAATTACAGTCTCATGTGCCATATGGCCTTTGTTGCCTGGCACATTCCCCCCCACATTACAATTACAATTACAGTCTCATGTGCCATATGGCCTTTGTTGCCTGGCACATTCCCCCCCACATTACAATTACAATTACAGTCTCATGTGCCATATGGCCTTTGTTGCCTGGCACATTCCCCCCCCACATTACAATTTACAATTACAGTCTCATGTGCCATATGGCCTTTGTTGCCTGGCACATTCCCCCCCACATTACAATTACAATTACAGTCTCATGTGCCATATGGCCTTTGTTGCCTGGCACATTCCCCCCCACATTACAATTACAATTACAGTCTCATGTGCCATATGGCCTTTGTTGCCTGGCACATTCCCCCCCACATTACAATTACAATTACAGTCTCATGTGCCATATGGCCTTTGTTGCCTGGCACATTCCCCCCCACATTACAATTACAATTACAGTCTCATGTGCCATATGGCCTTTGTTGCCTGGCACATTCCCCCCCACATTACAATTACAATTACAGTCTCATGTGCCATATGGCCTTTGTTGCCTGGCACATTCCCCCCCACATTACAATTACAATTACAGTCTCATGTGCCATATGGCCTTTGTTGCCTGGCACATTCCCCCCCCACATTACAATTACAATTACAGTCTCATGTGCCATATGGCCTTTGTTGCCTGGCACATTCCCCCACCTCCCACATTACAATTACAATTACAGTCTCATGTGCCATATGGCCTTTGTTGCCTGGCACATTCC
>JAXIVD010001554.1:0-5000 GCA_036785275.1 Cancer borealis
CTCCCTTTAAGTCATCGATCGGGCCGAGGGTTGGGGAGTGAGTGAGTGAGCGAGCGAGTGCACAGAGAGAGAGAGAAAAAGAGAGAGAGAGAGAGAGAGAGAGAGAGAGAGAGAGAGAGAGAGAGAGAGAGAGAGAGAGAGAGAGAGAGAGAGAGAGAGAGAGAGAGAGAGAGAGAGAGAGAGAGAGAGAGAGAGAGAGAGAGAGTTTTAAAACGAAAAAAATAAAAATAAAATATAAATGAAAATGCAGCTATCGAATACACAAGAAAATGTAAAAATAAATCTCCTCTTTTAAGTTAAATGTATATGGATAATAATCAACTCAAAATAAATAAATGGTATAAACATAGAAATTGAAAAAAATGACAATTCCCTTATAAAACAAAGGAAGAACGACTTGAATGGAAAGCTGAGTCGAAATATAAAATACCAAGTGAATAGCATTTCGTCTGCGAATTTACTTAGAAATAAAAGAAGAAAAAAGTAGAAAGTGTGTTGAATGCAACGTGGGAGAGGATAGAAGTACCTTGAAGTGGAGCAGGAAGGAGGAGGAGGAGGAGGAGGAGGAGGAGGAGGAGGAGGAGGAGAAGGAGAAGAAGAAGAAGAAGGAGAAGGAGAAGGAGAAGGAGGAGGAGGAGTGGTGGAAAAGGATGAGATGTTGGTAGAGGAGGAAGAGTAGAACGAGGAAGAGGAAGAGGAAAGGAGGAAGGAGAGAAGCCCCTGGGTAATGCCTTCCGATCAAGCACCTGTGTAGCGCGCGTACCTGCACGCACACCCTTGAATTCTTCCTAGTCGTACATGTGTTTTGTTTGGGTTCATAACATAACATTAGTCTGTTCACGTCCATCCCTTCTAAGTCAATATTATTGACAAATATTTTGCAACAACTATTATACTTTTTTTTAGACTACATTTGTATATATATATATATATATATATATATATATATATATATATATATATATATATATATATATATATATATATATATTTTTTTTTTTTTTTTTATAAAAGAAAATATCTATTCTGTCTTAGTTTCATGTTTAAAAATAATGTAATGTGAAATAGTGTTAATGCATCGTAACACAGCCTTCACGCCACTACCTCGGGAGAAGACCTCAGCGGGGAGCACACACCCGAGCCTCCACGACCCTCCTGTAGTGTAGTGTAGCAGCAAAATGTCATTACGAAGGCCGGTGTTAAAGATCCTTGTGTGTTGTGGGTCCAGCACCTCCCAGACCCTCTCACCAAGGACGGAGGCGCGTGTTTACCTCCGTTGAATGCCTAGTGCACATGCATTTCTTCCCGACAAAGGTTCCTCTGTGTATTCAGCGAGCGCAAAGAAACGTACTGGGATGCGGACGAGGTTCTAAACGCCGCCGCCAGCATTGTGCGGAGAGGCAGCAAACGCCCCACCACCACGCGTCCTCATCACTACGGCCTTCATGCTGGAGGAAGGGGAACGAGGGTAGAGCGGGCGGGGCAAGTGAAGCGGACGGGGCAGGAATGATGGGACGAAACAGGTGGAGGCTGGTGTGGTGGAGCCTGGAATGCTGTAGTGTGCTGGGATTGGGGTGGAGTTACGTAGGTGCAGGGTTGGAAGGCTGGAATGGGGCGGGGCGGGATGGCAATGGCCTCCTGTTCCCTTTGGACCATGTTCGTCCCGCGGAGGTAAAAAATAATGAAACTATGTCGTGTCCTGCATAAACATAGAATGGTCCAATGTGATACGGCGCGAGTGTGCACACATAACGCCGCCTCCCCACCCTACCCACCCCCATGGCGCCCAACACACACACTACAAAGGAAGACTCGACCACCGACATAAAAAAAAATATTTGCAAGTATACCTCAGTTTTCCCCGCCTGGAGAGTACACTCGTATATGCTGTGAGACCTGGCCTTCACCTGTCATAGAGGGGGTGGAGGTGGAAGGTCGAGGGCACTTGGAGAGGGAGAACCTTACACGTGCACAGGTCAACCGGTGTCAAGTATCTGATTCTTAACGTATTGAGGCGAGTCATGGGTACTTTAATAAGACCTTCGTGAGGGTTGAATGCTGCTACTTACAACCTAATTATTTCAATGAAGAAGAAAATCCATATAAATAAGTATCATATTAATACGTGTCAAGTTGAAAAAAAAAAAAAAAAACGAAAGAAATATTAAACTGCATCAAATGTTTTATGTGCCATGGATGTATGCATGTGTATGTATGAATATGTATGAGTGTGTATATATACCAAACAACAAATGCAGGGATTTAGTTTGGTGATTAGAAGGAGAGACAGAGAAATAAAGGAATAACGGGAGACACAGCTAAAGGGTAGGGATGGTGGAGGCTGCGTGACAACCCTTGCAGGTACAGTGAACTTATCCCATTTACAGCTTGGTGTTGCTGGCTGCTCTGCTCCCCTCTCCTCTCCCTTCCCTGCTTTCCCTTCCTCCCACTCTCCCATTTTCCTTTCCTGCTTTCCCCTCACTGTGCAGCCGCGTGGAAGGGGAGACCCACTTTTGACTGAATGTGACGAGACTCTGGTAACGTGTTTATTCACCTTCCGTCGTTCTTTCTCTCCCTTTCCCCTTCGTCCTCGTCTCCCTCGTCCCCTCAGCATATGACAGCAGGTTTGTTATTGGTGAACTGTTTGTTATTCCTCGCTGGTTCAGGATTAGTTGCAGTGGAATGACTGAGCGGAAATTAGGGAAAGATTCTTGATTGTATACCAAACTTTACCTGATTTTTCGTTGTTCTTGTAAACTGTAGAATGTTGAGAATTTTGTTCCATTATAAGTTTTGTGTCAATATGATATGTTTTTTTTTCTCTGGATTTTCTGGATATTTGTGTTTGTTATGGTGGTTGTGACGCCAGCCAGTGTTTGGATGGTGTTTTATTTGTGCTATGTTTTGTTTATCTGTCACACACACACACACACACACACACACACACACACACACACACACACACACACACACACACACACACACACACACACACACACACACACACACACACACACACACACACACACACACACACACACACACACACACACACACACTTCAAGGTGTATTCCAATTACGTACATAATCTCAAGGGCAAACAAAACCCTACACGTAAGAACAGCTTTCTTTAAGTATATTTATCAACTCTTTCATAACTTAAAGATGAAGTTACTGATTCATGGCCAGAGAGTGGAGTGTAACCCTCCTCCCCCCTTCCCTCCCCTGTACTGGCCGCAGCCACGATACTGGAGGTCCCTTCCCTGACCGCACCGAGGGCCGGGGGCGTCGCCTTAAGCTTGACTCACGGTAATGGGAATAAGAGCAATGTTTATCCTCCCATAAACCTGAATCAACTCAAGTGGCATTAAAGAGCGCGCCAGTGATACCCGCCGCCGCCGCTCTTTCCGCCACCTCCACCCAACTTTAAAAGCTGCTTAGTGTTATCTGTTATGAGGACTTTTAGCACCAACCCCGCATAAAACTAACGCTTATCTCTCTCATTTTAGCTGTTGCCGTAGGAAAAGTTAGCTTTTTTCATGTTAGGATTCCGTGTCTGGAAAGCGGGAAAAAAAACTAATGGGATGTCCAGCTTTGTCTTCTGTAAACATTAAATAATGTTGAACAACTTAGGACGGCTTCACACTCTTTCAACGACAATAACAACAACAACACTAACGAGAACGCATGTACATTTTCAAGCTATAAGAGTACTGCGTTGAAGGTAATGACACACTGATCCACGCACACAATGGTTGTTTAGTTTATCAGTGAATACCGTTGTTGCCGCCGTCCCAGTGTTGTTGTGTCTCCGTGGCACTGCCGAGACGGGGAGGGAGACGCCAGTGTGTTTGGGTGGACCGGGAAGCGAGTGACGCGACAAGGATTGACCGGGAAAAATGCAAAGAGGAAAAGGAAAAAAAGAACAAAGGTTGACCGAGAATGAGGAGTAATTAATGAAGAAACGGAAAGAAAGAGATACAAGGATTAATGCAAGAAGTAATAGTAAGGCAAGAAAGAGAGAGGCGAGGGATGAGAAGGAAAGACTGGATAGGACAAAGTACAAAGACCGGGGTGACTGCGCAGGCGAGCTCGCAGACGTGGCACAAAGACTGAGAAGTAGCCATTAATATGCTAATTAAAACGCTTCCATTTTTCCCCTTAACCGACGCTGCGTCAGGAGGGGAAGCAAACCCTACTCCCCCCCCTCCCCTCTCACCCCACCGTCGTCTGGGCTTACCTGGTGGCGGTGAATGTTCATTTAATCAAGGGAGTCTTGTCCTCGTCGTGTTAAGGTTCTCACAGGCTTGTTATTCATCTCCGGCGTAGCAGACGTGTGTGTAGCTACTCTCCACGGATTATTACACATTTACGCAACACAAGAGAAAATGGAAAATAAGTGAACACGTTGGTTAATGTATATGTTTGGTTTTAAGTTACAAAAGGAAGGACACAATTGTTGATTACATTTGTGGGTTCAATTTAGTTTGTCGTTGAGGCTGTGGTATCTATCTTCACCCGGTGTGTTGAATCTTTACACCCAGACAAAGGGCGGACACCTTGTATATGTTAATACCACAATACTATTACGTGGGAGGAAGGTTATATTGCTAAAATCAAAGAAATTCTAAACAGCTGAATTTAAGGTTTTTTTTTCCATTTTAATTTCCTTTTTAATATTCATAACTACCTGTCCACCAACACACTCACCCAAGCAATGACACACACACACACACACACACACACACACACACACACACACACACACACACACACACACACACACACACACACACACACACACACACACACACACACACACACACACACACACACACACACACACACACACACACACACCATTTCCATAAACTGAAAGGTGATCTTGTTGAAGCAGAATAACAATTGCATGTCACACAGTACCATCCAAACATGCAGACTGACACAACACACGCCCATCCCACATCATAGCCGCCTGCATGCACATCCACACACCGCAA
>JAXIVD010001554.1:17500-37500 GCA_036785275.1 Cancer borealis
CCACTTCCCTCCTTGTGTTTTGCCATGTCTTGCCTTGTCTTGTGTTTGTCTTGCCACTGCTCCTTGCTCTTGCCTTTGCTTGCCTTGCCTGCCTTGCCTTGCCTTGCCTTGCCTTGCCTTGCTTGCCTTGCCTTGCCTTGCCTTGCCTTGCCTTGCCTTGCCTTGCCTTGCCTTGCCTTGCCTTGCTTTGCCTTGCCTTGCCTTGCCTTGCCTTGCCTTGCCTTGCCTTGCCTTGCCTTGCCTTGCCTTGCCTTGCCTTGCCTTGCCTTGCCTTGCTTTGCCCTTGCCTTGCCTTGCCTTGCCTTTCCCCACCATTGATTGGTCTTCCTTCAGGTGGTCAGCTTCGAGTGTGTTTACTGCTTCTTTCACTTCTACTTCGTGTTCTTCTCTTCTTTTACGTTACTTCTTGTTGGGTTTTCTCTTTCCTTTTTCTTACGTTATTTGCTTACTCGTATAAGTTATTTTTTGTTTGTTTTATTTCTTTGTTTACAGTCCTTATGTTTTTTTTTACTTTCACATTTTTATGGCTATAATTGACACCTACTTATTTTTTTATTCAGTATTTAATTTTTCTTTACATTGTCCTATTTTCCTTGAGTCTACTTTACATTATGATATTAATTACTTTATTTTACTCTATATATATTTAGTGTGGTCGCCCCTCTTCCTCCTGTTTAACATATGACTCTTTCAATCAACGTGAGATACACTAACGTGCCTTCCTTCCTTCCTTCCTTCCTTCCTTCCTTCCTTCCTTCCTTCCTTCCTTCCTTCCTTCCTTCCTTTTTCCCTTCCTTCCCAACACCACACACTTACCAGATTGTGTTTTGGCAGGGAGTGGTGAAAGAACACACACACACACACACACATACACACACACACACACACACACACACACACACACACACACACACACACACACACACACACACACACACACACACACACACACACACACACACACACCAAAAAATCGTGCGTAATGTTACCTTCAACATGTCTCATCGTGTTAAAAGGAAAAAAATACAATGTGGAATGATGGCTTGTGTGGAGGAAGGAAGGATGGAGGGAAGCAGAAGGAAAGTAAATAAGTGGAAGGGTATGGTAAATAGGAATGAACAAGACGGATGAGGGAGGGAGGGAGGGAAGGAGTGAGTGAGTGAGGGAGTAAGTAAATGAAGAGGTAGGAGGGAAAGGAGAGGGAGGGAGGGAAGGAAGGAGAGAGTGAAGGATGGAGCGATCACCTGAGTACAAGTTGTAGGTATAGGAACCAGGACAGGTGAGGTTTCTTAGACACCAATAGGGAAAATATTATGAATAGTAGTAATTATATTTGTATTGTTATTAATTCTTTGCATTTGTTTCAATCTTTTATTTCATTTCCTTCACATCACTCAAGTAATATTTTTTTTCTAGATACGAACTGGAACGTTATATTTCTTCGCAGCATTTACTTTCATCAAAAAATATCGGACCCATTTCCATGATTTTTGTATGTGTGCAGTGAAGTGACGGGGAAGGAAGATAATATGGTAATGGTAATGATATTATGGTAATCAAGGGTAATGGGTGATGGGGGAGACAGGCATGAAGGGGAAGAAAGAATAAAGAAGAGGAAGGGAAGCTTATGTGTGTGTGTGTGTGTGTGTGTGTGTGTGTGTGTGTGTGTGTGTGTGTGTGTGTGTGTTTGTGTGTGTGTGTGTGTGTGTGTGTGTGTGTTTATGTGTGTGTATATATATATATATATTTTTTTTTCTTCATTTCAGTGAAGTATGGGAAAAATAGAATCAGCGAAAATGTATATTTCTTTTTTTACCACAAGAAAAAAATAATATTTCTAAAACCCCTTAGAAAGTTAGCCTTAATGTGAAGCGTGTTGGACTTGGGTAAGGAAGGGGAGGGAGGGGATGTGTGGGGAGGAGGGTGGAGGGATTGTAGGGGAGGGAGGGGACGTGTGGGGAAGGGGGAGAAGAAATTATAGGGGAGGACAAGCGAAAAAAAAGGAGTGTGGGAGACTTGGAAGACAAATTGAGGGAAGAGGGAGTGAAGGACATTAAGGAACATGAAGGAAAATGAAGGACGGAGAAACATAATGGAAACGCCACTGTTGTTTTTATTTATCTTCTCAAAAATGTTCCAAATTAATATCTTGTCTCACTCTAGAATATCATAACAGCTTACGAACCACCCGCAGAGGATCGTCTTCATAGAGGGGGAAAAATATATATATAAAAGCTTGGGAAGTATTCTGGTAGGAAGAATATATTAATAATAGGACAATACGTCACACAATCTTGAGCCTGGGGCCAAGAGGAGGAGGAGAAGGAGAGAGGAGGAGAGAGAGAGAGAGGAAGAGTGGAGGCAGAAAAGAAGGAAAGACCGTTGCCAGGGGGAAAAAGGAAATACATCAAGACCGTAAAATATACTTCAACATCCTGAAAATAACAGAGCATCGCCGGAGGAGCACTGAGGAAGAGCTGCTGTGGTCTGCTTGTAATTCATGAAGACTTAATTTATGCGCATTGAGAGCAGGCGACGCGGAGCACCACAGACGGGGAAGTTATCTCCTTGGCCTAATTAACTTCTTGACAGAGAGAGAGAGAGAGAGAGAGAGAGAGAGAGAGGAGAGAGAGAGAGAGAGAGAGAGAGAGAGAGAGAGAGAGAGAGAGAGAGAGAGAGAGAGAGAGAGAGAGAGAGAGAGAGAGAGAGAGAGAGATGCGGATGAAACAAAATCATTCTTTATAAAACAAAAGCAAGTCGGGTTATTTACATTGCATGGCCTTGACATCACTGTTTGCCTGAATTAAATTATACGTTAGTGTGGTATAGAAACAGCAATTTGTTCTATTTTTCTTCACACATAAACTTCATTCTCAATATTTGCAACGATATTGTGATTTATCTTTATTGTTATAGTTTCATTGCCAACAAATCACAGTGACACGTCTTCCTATATTTGGTTCAAATTCTTGGTAATTAAGAGTGAAACACTGGCTTGGAATGCCTAAGAGTGCACCGTAACTAAGGGTGAAGGGCGCGCCGCCATTCCTCAGAGGGCGTCAGTGGGAGGCAACATTGGCCGTTTCCGTCATCCATAAATTTTTGATAATAAGATTCCCAAGGCGGGCGACTGCGTCAGGTGTCTCTGGGAATCGCAGATGGCGGACTAGCGAGTGATTATTCCAGAATTATCATCAGTGCGTGTGAATTTTAAAGATTAGGAAGGATTAATCTCGAATCACCGTTTGATATCACTCAATTCAGGCGGCCGAGGGAGGCCGGGATGGCTTCATTTGTAATTTTAGTTTAATCAGTCCTTTAATATCCAACTTAATGAACACTTCTGTGGGACCGATCACATTTCTGTTTGGACGAAAAGGACGGATCACTCTCAGCAATTATCTTTCGTAATTAAGGCCAATGCTTTCCCTTCCCTCCATGCATGGTGCTTTGAGGCTGCGTTCAGGCTACTCGGGAAAAGGAAAGTGTTGGAAAATATGTCATTCGCAATTGTGGTGCCTCGTCAGTGCGAGGATGGGGACGCAACACAGCGCGAGGGCGGGCGTGTGTCCCTGAGCGTGGATGAGGCATGGGGGACGAGGCAGGAGAGAATCCAGGGACGAAGTTATGAGGCTTAAATAAACGGAAGAACAGGGAACAGTTACTGGGACAGTGTTTCTAATGGAAGTGACTGGAAAAAAAAGGAAAAAACATGCATTTGCGGTAGCAGTGTCAGTAATAGTGTTGCTACATAATGTGATATATATATATATATATATATATATATATATATATATATATATATATATATATATATATATATATATATATTTATATTATGTGCGTGTGTGTGTGTGTGTGTGTGTGTGTGCGTGTGTGTGTGTGTGTGTGTGTGTGTGTGTGTGTGTGTGTGTGTGTGTGTGTGAGACTTAGGTTCAGGAGTCATTGTTATCCTGTTCATTGAAACCACTCGTTGACTGTTTGTTTTGATATTGTTACTTGGTGAAATCCGACTCAGACCATTCAGTAAGCGTCATGGGAGCCTCGCACCGGGCTGTTAGGACAATCTGGATCATCCACAGATGTTTTATATTTGATTGTAATGCTCAAAGTCACAATTGATTCTCTGGTCAGGCTGTTAACAGACAACATTCTAATGCTCACGCCGCATTGCTGACTTAAATAAAAAATAAAAAATAAAGTTTAATGATTCGCGATCTCAAACATTACATCGACGGGGTAAAAAATTAAACAATGAAAAATGTTCAGATCTATAAACAAAATCTCGACGCCCAGTAATATAAAGCAACACGTTTAAACATGCTAACCGTTTTGAGTTTACGAAAGGGTCTTTGTTCCATCAGGAATAGATCTAACGGAGAGGTAGTCTAGGAAGAGGGACGCAGAGGAGGAGGAAGAAGACGTGGATTAAGAGAAAGAGCCGCGGAGTTATAGAGGAGTACACAACTTGAGACAGACCATTAGTATTACCACAGCCAGACGACCCAACTTGCTCTGTGGATACTTGTTTCCATCTGTGTGTATGCGTGAGTGTGTATCCTGCATTGGTGAGCGTGCCCCGTGTGTGTGAGGGGGAGGGGGCGTGCGTGTACGTGTACGTGTGCGCTGGTGATGTAGTCTGTAGCTTTGTCATTTGCGTCTCATCTCCAAGTGTGCAAAGAGTCACCACTCACATATTTAGTGGTGGAGGGAGTGAGGGAAGGAGGGAGGGAGGGAGGGAGGGAGGGAGGGAGGAAGGGAGGGAAGAAGGTAGGGAGAGAGAAAGAGAGGGAGGGAGGGAGGGAGTGCGATGGACATGAACAAAAATCGTTGACTAGATGGCTCTCCCCGCAGCGACTGACCCGCAGCGACTGACGGCAACATTCATCATGAGGTAGAGAGTAATGCGACTGACGGCCATCTCATATCCACGACCATTGTGATGTAGAAACAAGGCCACAAATGAAGGGAGGGAGCAGGCCAGTGTTTTTGGCAAGGAATAAGAACTACTACACACTTAAAATTTATGTACAGACGACAGTTTGTGATTATTTTGTTTCGTTTTGACACAACCGATCCTTAGAATATCCAATTTCTTCTCCCTATTTTTCAGGTATTAGTTTTCCTGGAGTCGGTGTTTCTTGATAAATTAACATCAATGGCCTGTTTCCCTCGCCCCTCCTTGCCCTTCCTTCCTTCCCTTGGGCTGGTGTGCCGTGGATCCATTCATCATGTTGTTCCCGAAGTCACACTGGCACCGAGAGTTTCGTGAACCTAAGCTGTTTTTTCTTGAGCAGAATTCAAGTCCTATTTCTCCTAATAATGACTTCTATGTTGGTGCTGTGGTTGGTGCTGCTGAGTGTAGGCAGTGCTGAGTGCTTTGTTATTTGGTGCAGCGTTGGTTGGTTGTTTTCAGTGCTGTAACCACTCTTGCTCATCTGAATATTTAGTGTTGGCTCGGGGTCTCTGGGAAGGTAATTGCAAGCCAGTGTAGTTGTGGATTTTTGTCTACTTGTTATGCTGGGGCTTTTTCGTTTTCTCTTTGTCTCTATCTGTGTTGCTGACTGTGTGTGTGTGTGTGTGTGTGTGTGTGTGTGTGTGCGTGTGTGCGTGTGCGTGCGCGTATGCGTGTGTGTGTTTGTGCGTATGCATGTGTGTGTGTGTGTGTGTGTGTGTGTGTGGCTGGTTAAATGGGTGGATTGAGTGGGAGAATGGGTTGTTAGAGAGAGAGAGAGAGAGAGAGAGAGAGAGAGAGAGAGAGAGAGAGAGAGAGAGAGAGAGAGAGAGAGAGAGAGAGAGAGAGAGAGAGAGAGAGAGAGAGAGAGAGAGTCGATTGTCTGTATGTATGTATATGTATTTGTCTTTATTTATGGATGTATGTGTATGTGTGTTATCTGTGTTCTCTCTATCTATGATTTCTTATACTATCTGTTAGTCTTTCTGCATCTCTCTCTCTCTCTCTCTCTCTCTCTCTCTCTCTCTCTCTCTCTCTCTCTCTCTCTCTCTCTCTCTCTCTCTCTCTCTCTCTCTCTCTCTCTCTCTCTCTCTCTCCATTAAAACTCTATTACAAACATCTGTGGATCAAAATGGTTCCCTACAATGTCACTGTGCCTCTTTCCTTCGTCCTTTACTATAAACTCGCTTGTCTTACGTCTATTGTCTGTAACTTTCATGAAAAAAATATTAGATAGAATAAATATAATGGTATTTTTCTTATTATTTTTCGTGTTGCATAACCCGTATTCTTTGCTTTTTTGAAATACACCTTAATGTTTACATCACAACAGCCTTTGTTCGCTCTGCCAAAGATGTTTCGCACTCAAAGGAGACCCATTACGTAACGCTGGAATCCTTTTGGTTCCCTGTACAAAGGATTCCGTTCCTTCCCCTCCTACCACGCTCTTTTGTGAACGCCCGAATTTCAAACCCGAGGAAAAGAGAATAGGCAGCACGTGCTTTCACAGGAGTGTATCCAGCACTTGTGAGTCCTATAGTTAAACACATCAAGTACCAACTGAACCGTAACACTGTGCTTTTTTTCCTTCCTGCACCACATATTCCAGACACTCCTTTGAGAAAACCCGCTGAGCCATTTATAGACAACCGAAATTCTATACAAATACTCAGGAGAATATTACCAACACTGCAGTTTATCTTGCCTACCAGCCTGCCGACACTGCTGCCTAGACTACAGATATACTTAAGTACGGCGCCCCAGACTTACCCCGGCGGCTAGGACAGACGGAGAGGGCATTAAACGGCGGCAACACTGTCATTAGTATTCCGGGGGAGTGATGTGCTCGGGGCAGGGGGAGGCAGGGGGAGCGCCGCCCCAAGTTTTGCATGGTGAGGGTATATGCAAATGTCTCGTCATGAAATTAGGATTTTATGGCAGTTTGCGAGGCCCAGCGTAATTTTTTTCTTTATTTCGTGACGTGTGATAGGATTTTGTTTAGGGACGGGCTGGAGGCGAGGCTCTTGTGGGTGTGTGTGGCCTCTTGTTTGGGTTGCAGGGAGGCTGGTGTGACTCAGCCTCAGTCCAGCGTAGTGTGACACGGCGACTCCCAGCCACTATAATAACGCTAATGGCCGCGCCGTAACTCTAGACTGGCTTATCGTTCAGGCTGTTAAAGATTAGAGTGTGGGGCGTGACTGGCCAGGCCGCAGACATTACCACTTAAGCAGAGATGAGTGGGGGCTCTAGGCTCTGAGGTTACAGCTTCTTAAAGGGCAAACCTGATAAATACTTTCTTTAGGAAACACTTTATCACGAAAGCTTTATGGTCGAATGGCTTTACCCGAAGTTACGCTTAATAACCTTAGGCATCCAACCTTATGGAGCTGACCGTAACTTGCAGTCGTAAGAGGACAATATTCTTAGGGCGCTTGATAAATGGATTCATAAATATATTGGAAGCGGAGTTAGAGGAGGAGTGTCCGAGAAACATTGGAAATTGTAAAAGAAAAGTGAAAAGTCACGAGTTGGAGAGAAAATGTGTTATCGATCCAGTCTTTCCGTGAACGTAAGATTTTGAAACACGAGAACATTGTGTCAACACCAGTTTTTTTCTTTCCATTTTATGTAGTGAAACTAAACAAAAAGATGAACAGACTTAGTGAAAATAGTAAATTAAAATAAAAATAACGGAAAAAAATCATAATACTTACCTGACGAGAGAAACATAGAGGTTCAATAACATTAATTCCTTTGTATTTTTATTGCTAACTGACTCTAATTATTGTGACTATTTATCTGGTGGAAGCTCGTTATCTAATGCACGGCACAGTGATAAGATATGAGAGAGAGAAAAAAAAAGAAAAAAAAGAAGAGAAAGAGATAGAGATAGAGAGAAAGTGACGCCCCTCGCTCACTCAGCACAACAAACGGATCATTGGCGATGGTTGTGTGTGTGTTTCCGGGGACGGTTTGAGGTCTTCAGGATGTCTAGGATGAAGGAAAATAAACTGAAGAAGAAGAAGAAGAAGAAGAGACTTGGCACGGCAGACGAATAAGGAAGGAGTGTGAAGGGAAATTAAATAAAGGTGAACAAAGGAAGGGAAACAAACTGAAGGAATAACAAGGGAGGGAAAAAAGAAAGGGAGAGAGAGATCTTAAAGGGAGAAAGGGAAGCGTGATATTAAAAATAGGATGAGGAGGAGTTAAGGAAAGAAAAATGAAGGAAATGAAGGAAAGGAAAGAGATGGTAAGAAGAAAATAAAGGACAATTGAGAGGTGACAACAATGAAGGAGAATAAAGGAAAGGATGATGAATGGAGTAAAAAGGAGGACAGGAGAAAGGTGACGAAAAAATATGAAAGAATGTGAAATATCCAAGAGAAGGTATGAATAAAAAGTGAGGAAGAAGGAAAGGGAAGATGAAGGAGGAATGAATAAAAAATACGCGAGGAGAAGGAGGAGGAAGAAGAAGAAGGAGATAAATTTCAAGGGAAGAGAAATAGAGGAAGATTAAAATGAGTCATATGAAAAAAGTATAGAAAACATTTTAAACAAGGGAAGTTAAGGAAATGAAGAAAAAAAATAGTAAGAAAATATCAAAGAATGAAAAGTTAATTCAATAAAAAAAAGGAAATAGAGAGATAACAAAAGATGAATCGAAAAAAAAAAACATGAAAAAAGAAAGAAAATCAGAGAAAGTTAGAAAAATAATAATAAAAGAAAAAAAAAGAATGGAAAAAAAGTAAACCCCCCAAAAAATTACTAAATGACGGGAAATAGAAAACAAATCGAAGAAGAAAAAGAAAGAAAATGTGAAGAGTAAAAAGAAAATGAAGTTAGAGAAGAAGGGAGGAAAGGGAGTAGGAAGAAACTGAGTAAAGACAAGAATAAGGGAGAAAGAGAGAAAGGAAAGAGGAGGTGACATAGAAAAAGCGAAGAAAAAAAAATGGAGCAAGAATAAAAAGAAAGATAAGAGAAATAAGAAAAAATATAGAATGAAGAATCGATATAAAATAAAGAGAAAATAATGCATAGAAGGAGACAGGGAATATGAGTAACAAATGAGGAACAAGCAACAAAATAATAAAGGAGTGGAAGAAAGGAAGCTGAATAAGGAGAAGACACTAAATAAATAAAAAAAAGGAGGAGAGTGTAGGTAGTAAGTATAGGAAGTGAATGTGTAAGGAGGGGAGACAAGAGGGGGGGGAGGGGGGAGATAAGGGTAATAAGTAAGGCTCTAAAGTGAAGGTAAATATTCGCATTGAAACAAAGTATATTCGTATTAGCATAACGCAGTCACGTGACCCTTCCACAATATTTGTTATGAGGAAATAAAAAAAAATACAGGGAAAAAATGGCATCTGATTTTTTACATTTTCCGTGCATACGTTTCTTAATATCAACGGTGATTTATATAACGTAGGGAGATAAACAACAATGTATATACAAAGGTTATGCTGTTTATTAATTATCTATAGAATACTAACTTTTTTCTACGTTTATTTATTTATTTATTTATATTTTACATCGTATGTCCCAATAATTGATCAATCTTTTCCTCCTCCAGACAATTTTTTACTTTATATATATTTATATACATATATGTAATGTTCCCTCTACACATTTTCTCCTCGCTTCCATCTATTTCCATACATTACCCATATTCTTCCATTGTGTTCCTCCCTCATCTTCTCCTTCCTCTTCCGTGACATAAAGGCGAAAGCACAACTTTTAACTTCCATCAACAAACCTTTTTTAAAACTGGCCAACCACGCGCATCGATTTTTCTTCATTCCCTTTATCTTTCCTTCCGTTCCCCTAGTCTCTCTCTACTCTCCTTCTTCCTGCCTCTCTCGTCCCCTCTTTATCCTTCTTCCCTTTCCCTCGTCTCTACTCTCCTTCCCTCTGTGTTTCATGTGTTTCTCTATCTTTCTCACACCCCCATTTTATCCATATCCCTCTTCACGCTTCCCTTTCCTCCCCTTTCCTTTCCGATCGAGGTCTCTCCCTGGCTCCTCCTCACCCCCCTACATCACCTCCCTTCTCCACTTTCATCACGTAATCCCTCGACTTCGGTAACTTCGCCTCTAAGACCCTTGAAGAGCGAAAGGAGAAGATTGATGCCTCTGGCAGGTCTTTTTTGTGTGATCTGAGTTCCTGTTACTTCTGGCGGGGGCGGTGAGGGAGGGCGTGCTGTTGAGGGGGGACGGAAAGGGAGTGATGGTAGTTGGAGTGGGTGAGAGAGAGGTGAAAGTCGTGGAAAAAGGACGGTAAATGAGAGAATAGTAACAGAAGGAAAGGGAGAGATGCCGATGTAGCTGTGAGGGAGAGGGAGGGAAGGAGTGATAAAATTGGAGAATGATGACCAAAGAAATGGGAGATCTAGGGTGGTATGATAGGAGGGAAAAGGTTGACTAAGTGAAATACGAAGACAAAGATGGGACGTAGTGATGGCGGGAAGGGAGAATACATTGTGGGAAAAAAGGAAAAAAAAAAGTTATATCTCGAGCTCCAGTTTTCTAATAATGGGTTTTATTTGAATGATTTTAATTATTTTCTGTATGTGCGATCACTATTATTGTATTCTATTATAATATTTTGGTAATGGATGGTCGATTGTGAAATATTTGACATGCCATTGGGTGGTAGAGGTAGAGGTTCCAGAAAGACTAAACGAAGAAAGAAAGAAAAGAATAAGCTTCAAAATTTAAGGAGAGGAAGAATATGAAATCACTGAGGAATTTTACCTCTGTCTTTTCTCACACGAGTCGTCTCTCACTCTTCCTGCGGCGGTGTCAAAACAAGACCATAAGGGCGTCCTCGCTGCAGAGTCTTGTTAAAACCACCAAGCTGGTCCTTCTGCCGAAAAAAGAAAGCAAAAATTTTCTGAACCATATACTTTGTTTCAGAATTTTAAAACCAGGGACCATATTTAGTGCTATTTTACGACCTCGATTTAAAAAGGGCCACATTTTAAGGAACCACGTTTAAGAATATTCCCTTTTTTTTTTAGTTTTCACCTTGCAGACGAAGCTGAGACACAGTTACCCTTTCTCCTAGAGTCCGCCACACCGCCTCCTCCTCCTCCACCGAAGTCCCTCTAACTCGTGGCTGACGAAAGAGACAGTCTGGCCCCGACACGAGAGAACCTTGGTAATTGAATCAGTAACGTCCGCTGGGAGAGTCGGCCTTGTTTACTTCACGTCTGCAGGGTATCTCCTCCCACGCTGCTCTCATTACGTGCGGGCGTGAGGTCGTGGGCTGTGGAGACCCGGGAGTGGGTTTCTAAGACCAAGGGGATGTTCGAGGGTCAGGGAGATTGAGTTTCGGGAATTTAGGTCTGAAAGATATATGGTGTTACGAATAATTGGGGTTTTGTAAGTGGATCGTGGTGTTCTACGCTTCTTTTTTGTATGTGTGTGTGTGTGTGTTTGTGTGTGTGTGTGTGTGTGTGTGTGTGTGTGTGTGTGTGTGTGTGCGTGTGCGTGTGCGTGTGCGTGTGTGTGTGTGTGTGTGTGTGTGTACTAGCAGTGTAGCGCCGTGCTGTCCCCTGGAAATAAATACAAACGAGTGTTAGTTTATATTAGCACGCGGCGGGGCGATGGCTATTTGCATTTATGAATTTATATGCGTGAAAAATAAACGTTGCTAAATTTTGGTCGTAATGAAAATGACAGCGGGACGCCATAGCTTGGTATGTTCTTAAACCTGTGATGCATAAAGCTGAGGGGAGGACAGTGTTATATTTCTCTACAACATTAACTTGAAACCCACTCACTAAAAATAAATAGCTGTTTTCCCTTCAAGTCAAATTCTCTTCCTCAAAAAGAGAAATAAAAAATCCATACTAATAGTTAAGATGCAAGACCTCGAATCTTAATACATTTTTTTTTCAACACTGTGATAAAATATAGTAAATGTCAACTTGAATAAATGTCACGACTTGAAATACTCACAATATACATACATATACAATCCATTTCGTTCATCAATCATAGCATTCACAGCATAAGCATTACAACAAATTCATAAGTTACCTATTCCATCATTGTCATCATTAGGTCTTTGTGTTATCCATTAGAGTAAGTGCATAAACTTCCCGTCCCTTTGGGCAAAACAGAGAGTGTAGAGCAAGCGTCAGCAGCCTCCCAACACACATCCATCACTGGGAGGCGTCCCTCTCCCTTACCTCGTGTTGACAACCTACAGCCTGCCGCCTGCCACACAGTCTCACGCCTCCCACTTGCTCCACATCATTATGGCATCCTCGCGGTTCTCTCCCATTACCCTCAGGGACGTGAGGCTGTGTGGGATCAACACAATGATGGGTGTGTCATACAGCTGTAATGTGTTTGTGTTTGTATGGAGGTGCAGCTGGTAATACACACGTAAATCTTTGTTAAGTCCCGTTGTGTGTTTACCTGAGAGGTGCACAAGACTATGAATGTTATTTGTGAGGGAAAAAATCGTTTTAACTGTTATGTTTGGTGTCACGGTTCTCTGGTATTGAGGTCAGACCCTGAACGCTTTCCTGTAAATATTTACCAAGTCTGTCTATGACCACACCCTTGTGTCCGCTCGCACTGAAGCCAGATTAATTTTAATAATATATATATATATATATATATATATATATATATATATATATATATATATATATATATATTTTTTTTTTTTTTTTTTTTTTTTTAATGTTTTCAAATAGAAGTTATAGTAGTAGTAGTTGTGATATCAATATTATTATTATTATTAGTAGTAGTAGCTGCATTATTAATAGAAGTAGTTGTAGCAGTAGCAGCAGTAGTAGTAGTAGTAGTAGTAGTAGTAGTAGTAGTAGTAGTAGTAGTAGTAGTAGTAGTAGTAGTAGTACTAGTAGTGGTGGTAGTAGTAGTAGTAGTAGTAGTAGTAGTAGTAGTAGTAGTAGTAGTAGTAGCAGTAGTAATAGTAGTAGTAGTAGTAGTAGTAGTAGTAGCAGTAGTAATAGTAGTAGTAGTAGTAGTAGTAGTAGTAGTAGTAGTAGTAGTAGTACTAGTAGATAATAATAATAATAATAATAACATAATATTAATAGTAACAATAATAATAACAATGAACTAATAATAATAGTTTTCCGTGGTGAGTATTGCTTAGGTGTATGTGTGTGTGCGTGGAGCCAGTGTTTCCCTGTAATGGAGGGGAACTACAATGATTGGCGACGCATGACAGCTTTGCCGATAGTCTGGCGTGCGGGGAGGTGGCGGCCGCTTGGACCCTTTGTGTTCGGCCTCGCTTAGCATCCACGAGCTGGCAAGGCAACATCACCACCACCAACAACAACAACAATAACAACAACAACAACAACAACAACAACAACAACAACAACAACAACAACAACAACAACAACAACAACAACAACAACAACAACAACAACAACACAACCACCACCACCAACTACAACAACAAAAATAATTTAAAGACTCGTAATGATTCGTCAACCAACACCATCTTTCAAAAAATAAATATATAAGTAGCTAGATAAATATATAGATGAATAAATAAATAATGATAATACAATAAATCTGAAAAAATCAAATTGTAGGTCCACTGAGGAGACACAGACTCAATTATCCTTTAGACTAATGCAAAGACAAACGACTATAGCGTTGTTAAGGCCAACGGACACCACCAATGACTGAATTGAAAAACCACCATTAAAATTCGACTGCCTCTTCCACCAACACGAAAATTTGAACTCTCGACGCACGGGCTGCCAAACCTTCACTGGCTGTTGGTTCTTTGCATAATAAGGTTTGTGTTCTCTACTCCACCCACCTCCAGTTTGCCTGAGCTCTTGAAGGTATTGTGTTCGGCGCCCGCTCACTTCGGTCTTTTTTTTTTATCAATTCTATCAAAATATTTACTTGTTTGCTTCCTGGATACATTTGAAAAATTATAAATACTGTGAGATGTTAAGTTAGTCATGGCTGGAATTTTTTTTACACTGATTTTGTCATGTATACCAATTTGTGGCCTGCTCTGCTACCATCAAAATTATAATCATCATCATCTTTGTTGTCGCCGTAATCTGCGTTGTCATCGTCGTTATCGTCATTTGAAAGTCTGGTGTCGTAGTTATAGTGGATCGACTTCTGTAACATGTTTCTGCTTTCCAATCTACACTATTATCTACAAACTGTTATATCAATTCCTCTATTTTACACTATAACAAAGCCTCGATCATTGCTTTCCTACAGAGCAAAGACATGAGGTTTTGGTTTTAATGCGATCAGTATATATAGTTTTGACTGCCATTAAGCACCAGTTCTTGATTCAACATTGTCAGATGAGACTTATGTGACCTTATGACTTCGATCCTGTTTGTAACGATTGGGTGTTCAGTGTGTCTAAGGAACTCTTGTATGGATGGTGGGTGAGTTTGTAGCAATGGTGAAGAACATTTTAATGGTTTATGTGTTAATATAATAATCTTGTGACTATATGTATGTAAGCAAACTATTTTTCTTTTCAGGTAAGTTGCTGTTGTTCGTGTGCCGCTGACTGTAACCCGGGCGTGGTGAGTCTTAATGTTAATGATTTTTCCATCTTTTTGTATTATGTAATCGTGTGTCTACATGGGGGAGGACAAAATTATGAAGATAAGTCACTTTGTCGTACTATTTTTTCTCCATTGAAATATACTACGCTTGATATGTTTTAAAGATCGAATATTGTGTATTTCTCCTTTTTAAAAATTTAGTTTATATAGCGAATGTCTAATTGTAAGTCTGAAGAAACAACGTTTTCAAAGACACTAATCTAGAGGCCTTTTTCTTTTGCTGATAATCTGAAATAACGATGTAAAAAATATAAAAACACAGATAAGCCCCGACGCTCAATTGTTTTTAGAAAGGAAACTATGTATGGTTCCGGTAAAACTACCAACACTTTCCCTTCGTAGTTTCCCTCATTATTTCCACCTGTACAAATTTATCCTTCAGACACTCAATATAGATTTTCGTGTCTGGAATAAGTTGAGTGTTCGAAAAACTCCGCGCGTGGCAGATTCAGGAATTTGTGAGGACAGTATGAACAAGGGTCACAAGAAAAGGTTTGGGGTGAAAATGAGGCTATTGAATTTATCATGTAGAGCGATTTATGCTGCTGGTACAAAGACTCCGTCGCGAGGGAGGAGGTCCAGCTGGTGGGGGACATGGGGGGCAGCTCTCCCAAATTACCCTCCTCGCCACTCCTTATGAAATATTGGACGCCTCTGGGGGGGACGCTTTCCTACCTGCATTTTCTTTTCGAGGGGGAGTGGAAGAATTCAAGGATGTTTTTCTTTTTCTTCGTAAACAGAGGAAAAAAGAAAATCCCCCGATTCTCTGAAGGTGTTAAATTGGTGAATATTTGAATACCATTATATGTTTAGGCCAATACGTATGGTGATGGTAGTGATAGTTCAGGCTTCGTTGTCTCAGCCAGACCCAAGCCTTCCTCTTTATATGTAAATATCAAAACATCTTCACTCGAGATCACAACACGCTAATCAGACGTGTTGTTTTGACAGCTCCGGTGACATTTAGCTAATTAGTATTATCAATTAACGTGGATAAATGAAGTGCGTATAATTTCAATCAACAACAACGATTCTGGAACGCAGGAACAATACTATATATAATTTTCTGGAAGAGCTTACTGACCTTTTTCTTTGGTCGGGTGCGGAGGTGAAGGAGCGTTACGAGCTGCTTCAATCATTAAGTAAAGCGTCACGTGTCTTCAACTTGAAATGAGAGTCTAATCTATAACATATATATCTTCTTGAAATTACTTGGTCAATTATGTGTACTGGTGGGCGTGAGGAAGTGGAAGAATGCATCGAGTGAGAAGGGGAGTGAGCGTGGGTGTGAAGGTCGGGTGGGGGAGGTTATTAAGTGGTGTGAGGTGGTGTGGGCGTGAGTGACGAGTGTGTGGGAGTGAGAAGGTGAAGGTGTGGCCAAGACGAGGAGTGGGCTTGGTATTTGAGATCTTTATGAGTATGTGGGTGTAAGTAACGTATATGCAGGTGTGAGGAAGTGGGGATGTGGGCGTGAGGGAGGTCGGTTCCATGTTCCTCTTTGTATTAGGATGGGTGTGAAGGTGGTAGTAGTAGTAGTGGCATGTTGAGGCACAGTGTGTTGAACATTAACAAAACGAAATGTCTTGCTCCGAAGTGGACTGGATGTCGTGGAGGGCGGTGTTCCCTCTCTGGCTCCTAGTGATAACACTCGCCAATATTCGTAGGAGGACCAGTGCAATATCATGCCAGCTTGACTTGACAGTCGCATCTGTCACACGCTGCGGAACTCCACACTCGGGGTGACGCTGGACCACTGAGGCAGAAAATGGACTCAAACATAGATAACTTTTTACAAACCTCTAAAAAAATGTCTTCCATCTTTTACTGCGTTTCAGCATTGGGTACAGCTTTCCTTGTCTTCTTTGATACCCAGCAAGATTGAAGTTCAGATTTGACTTTCATTTTCCATTTGTTGGCTTGGAAGAAACTACAATTCTTTGTCTTTGTCTTTGTTTACCGTAAATATGATGATGATGGTTGACTGTTTCTCGACTTCTTGATTAATATGAGACATGGCTGAGCCGCATATGGTTTCCCTCTCCTGAACCGTTACTCTGTAAAAAAAAATATAAATAAATAAAATAGAAAATGATATGAATAAAACTGCTGATGGTTTTTACAAACATTTCCTCACACGGGAAAACGTACTCAACGAATTTTATTGCAAATTGAAAGATGTACAACTCTTATTCCAACAGTTGTTTCACGTATCTGTGACAAATGGTTTTTCGATTATGTTGGCCGAACATTTCCACAAGTGTTTGCCTTGTAGCGCCAATATTGTTGGTCGGATGGGAGAATATTTCCAACACATTCTGGGTTAAAAAATGCAAGATCTACAACTTTGATCCCAATGACCATCTTCATAACTCTAAACAAAATGCCAATTTTCTCGTGCGATGTATATATGATATAGCAATTTCATATTGCAATACATGCAATATATATGCAATTTATATATCATATAGTTATCATATTCTTGTTCCAACAAAATTTCGTTACTTCCTACGTTAAGTAGTAGTGAGATGACTTCCCTTTAAAGAGAAAAAAACGAACACAACACAATATTGATTTAGTATTATTACATTTTGCTTGAGTTGACAGTCCTCTGTTATGTTTGTTTAAATCAATACAAATATTTGGAGCTGCTCACAAAGAAACTGTAACCAATTAAACAAAGGCCATGAAACAAAATCATAAAGAAAACGGCGTCTTGGTCTACGTTAAGGAGGGAAAATGATACGCGCTTTCCTGACATGATAAATTGCCTTTTTTCTACAATTTTTTTTGTCTCCAAACGAGCCGGGTTTCAAAAAACAGTCTGGTATAAGTCTGAAGTTTTCCCTCTCGGCACAGATGTTCCTGGTGAGCCTTGTAGAAGAGCACCGTGTAAATGTCCGTCTGTCTGCCGTTGACAGCTCCTCCCGCTAAAACTTCCAAGCCATTAAGCCCTTTCCAGGGGCCTCCACGGCGGCTTATCTCACGCGGAGCCGCCTCTGCTTCAGGTTTTACGGCCACTTGATCCTCCGGTGCTGCCCCGCCTCTACCTCTACTGTGTTCAAGTCATAACCCTTCCCCCTTGAGACGGAATGGCATGAATATTTAATATGATTATAATGACCCAAATTATAACAGTTAACACTATTTTAGCGGCATTGCTAAATGTGCTGGAAATGTTGAGAAAAAAAATTTCACTAAATTTATACTGAAAACCACAAATTAAACTAGCAGCATTATGCACTTTTGGTTTTATAAATATTAAAGTAATAACATAACCAATTTATCTTATTAAATACCTGACTTAATCCCCTTTAAAAGGTGGGGAGCCAAGACAAGGCGTTTGGGGTTTAGGGAGACTTTACTCTCCCCTTCCTCTTTGCTCTTTATTTTTCGTAAGAGTGAATACATTGGAAGGGTTTCACAAATCCTTCGTTCCGTCTCTTTTGGTCGTGATTTACGACCTGCGGGGAATACGGTGGTAGTATTCACCACAAGGTTGTGTGAACATAAGGAAATTATGTTAAATGTTCACTAGCATTAAAAGAGGCACGTGTGTTTTACTTGTGAGGGAGGGAGGAAGCACTCCTAGGCCCGCCCTCCCCACACCCAGCCACTCTTATGCATCCTTTCCGCGGCGGCTTGGTCTTCGTTGAGATGGTGGGGGGGGTGGGGGGGGGGCGTCGCGTAAGTCATGTGTCATCCCTGGAGGATGGCGACTGTCGGAAACGTGTGAAATGAAAGGCAGTTCACTGATTACGTGATCCTTTGCCTCTCAGCTGTGATTTCCCTCGAGGATCTTACAACAAATATCATTAAGACACTTCTTTTTATTCCCTTCTCTATCTCTTCAATTCTCGTGAATATTTAATGTTAAGTTCTTAGGCGACGTGGGTGGAGTCGCCGCGCCCTTCACGCCCTCCACGCCCACGATGACTGCAGTGACGTGACTACACTGCATCAAAGGCTTCCTGCATCTCTACAGCTTTATGTTATATTGTTTTAGTTGCACATTATTTGTTGACTTACCGTCTATGTCAGTCTTTGTCAGTCTTTGTCAGTCTTTGTCAGTCTTTGTCAGTCTTTGTCAGTCTTTGTCAGTCTTTCTGTTGATGTCTCATTGTTTTTCTGTCTCTTTGTGCGTCTAAAAGTTTGTGTGTGTGTGTGTGTGTCTGTGTGTGTGTGTGTGTGTGTGTGTGTGTGCGTGTGTGCGTGTGCGTGTGCGTGTGCGTGTGCGTGTATGTATGTGTATGTGTGTGTGTGTGTGTGTGTGTGTGTGTGTGTGTGTGTGTGTGTGTGTGTGTGTGTGTGTGTGTGTGTGTGTGTGTGTGTGAAATAACCATAACGTAATGAATAAAGCAATCATTGATGTTCCATCGGAATGTTTTAATTTAAACCGTAATTAAAATACAGTCTGGGACATACATTAACGTCTTTTATGAAATTCATCTACATACAATTTTTTTTCATTCCGATTTCACGAGATTATAAAATAAACATGGAATATTCAACTCAAAATAGAAATTCTGTATATAATTTAAAATTCCTTTAATATATAACGCTGGAAATGCATGGCTAAATCTCATTACTTTGTCCCTCTAAATTCAACTTCCAATAGTTTTTGGTAGTGAATTTTAAGTATTCATACACATATATTTTATATATGTATTTTTATTCCCATTGCCCTGCCTGTGTATACATTACCTGTCTGTGTGTACATATCTTTAGAGTTTGTCTTGAATATTATTTTATTTATAGTTTATTGGTTTTAGGATATTAGGTAACCATGCAAGGTAACTGATAATGTAATACTTTTACACACACACACACACACACACACACACACACACACACACACACACACACACACACACACACACACACACACACACACACACACACACACACACACACACACACACACACACACACACACACACACACACACACACACACACACACACACACACACACACACACACACACACACACACACACACACACACACACACACACACACACACACACACACACACACACACACACACACACACACACACACACACACACACACACACACACACACACACACACACACACACACACACACACACACACACACACACACACACACACACACACACACACACACACACACACACACACACACACACACACACACACACACACACACACACACACACACACACACACACACACACACACACACACACACACACACACACACACACACACACACACACACACACACACACACACACACACACACACACACACACACACACACACACACACACACACACACACACACACACACACACACACACACACACACACACACACACACACACACAGTCAGCATACCCAGAGACCCAGCTCGTCACGTGTCATAGAAACCTGCGTGTGACGGGCTCGGAGTGTCTCGAGGGA
>JAXIVD010001554.1:45000-62500 GCA_036785275.1 Cancer borealis
ATCATACGTGTGCTTTCCTGTTTTCCTGCTTTACGAACAGTTGTTTTGATATTTCCTCGCATTTTCACCACAGTTATGTTTTTTTCTTTGCTATTTTGAGGTTATACCTTTATTTTTATTATTTCACTAATCTTTCTCACTCCGCGCGATGCAGCAGCAGCAGCAGCAGCAGCAGAGAGGGACAGACCTCCAGCCATCCTCAGCCTCGAGTCACTATTAATCAAAGAAGCTCAGGATTAAGTAGACGAGCTGGGCATTATCAGTCTCTTGCACACCCCACATCGCACGCGCGCGCGCACACACACACACACACACACACACACACACACACACACACACACACACACACACACACACACACACACACACACACACACACACACACACACACACACACACACACACACACACACCACAAGCCTTTAATGGTTTATGTCTTTCACCGTGAGCTCCGTTATTTATCAAATACAGAATTACTATAGCCGTGTTTCTCCTTCTTTGAGTATATACTTCATCTATTATGGTGGCAGAGAGGGGGAGGGAGGGAGGGAGGGAGGGAGGGAGGGAGGGAGGGAGGGAAGGAGGGTAATGGAGGCTGAGAGATAATTAACGACCTTGAGTGATGGGGATAAGAAAATGAGGGAGGAGGGAGAGGAGAGAGAGAAAGTTTGCTCATATATTAGGAGTAGGAAGAATAATTAGGAGGGATGGATAAGGTATGAAGATGAGAAATGCAGACAAGGAGAAAATAACACCGAAAGAAATTGAAGAAAGGCAATGCGGCTGAGAAAGAAATCCAGAGTATAAGAAAAAGTGACAAGTCGGATGAAGGAGTTGAAGAAATGGATCGGTGTAAATGATATTCGATTGGGAGTTTCATCATTTATCACAGGAAGACTTGAGGAGAAGAAGGAGGAGGAGGAGGAAGAGGAAGAGGAGGAGGTAGAGAAAGTTAAGGAGTAACAAAAAAAGAAGACATGGAGTAAATGGAAAAGAAGAGAAGAGAAATGGAGGAGGAAGAAGAAAGAGAAAATAAATAAGAGGAAAAGGAAATAGAAAAGAAGAAGAAAGAGAACGACAACAGCAAAGAGGATCAGGATAAAAAGAAGGAGAGAAGAGTGAAAAAGAAAGAAAGGAAGAGGAGGAGGATAAGTAGCACAAGTTGGAGCTTACACACAAAAAACGAAAAACATTAAGAAGTAGTAGAGGAGTAAGGCAAGGCGAGGCGAGGCGGTCAGTTGAGTCCCCTAGCAATCCCCTGTTGTAAGCGAGATGCCGTGGTTCCGTCACAATCAGGTGGGGGGCGGCGTGGGGTGGAGATGAATGGAGGGGTGCGGTAATCAGGGGGCCAGAGGAGCTCCCCTCGTAGGGCGGCGCTAACTAATAGGATGAGGGCCGCCCTCTGTGTATATTGGGGCCTCAGAACAAGGGAGCAAAAAATAACCAGCCATGAATAGTCACAACAAGGGCGCCGTTCTGTGCTTCCCCTTCCTTCCCGCCCTTCACAAAATCCCTTTCCTTCCTTCACCAACTCCACAAGGGATTAAGAGGAAGGAAAATTTACTTAAAATCCATAACAAGCCATCAGTAAGGTGGTCTTAAGTGTTGCTGTATATTGTAACGCTGGTTTGGTCTGCCTTCCACCTGGTCTTAGAAGGGTCTCACGGTCTGGCTAGGATGCAGCGAGTTCCCTTTTCGATTAACAGCTCTAAGGGGAAGGCAGTGGAGCGAAGAGCAATGGACGGCTGAGGCGGGCTGGTGAAGGATGACTCCGCTGCCTCAAGAATAGAAACCTGGATTTTACCGGTGAACTGAATGTAATTATTATTTCTTTTTCGTCTTTTTCTTCGTCTTTGTATTCGTGTTCGTGTGCGTTTTCGTGTTTGTCTTTGTTTTTCTTCTTCTTTTTTTCTTCCTCACTATCATTATAAATATTAGCATCAGTATTACTCGTTATAGTTAGTCATGTACGTAGCTCGCAGTGAATTATTAATGTTAGTAATTTATTCCATCCAAGTTAGAAAAAAAAAAACTACCTAATTGCATATGTTACAAAACCATCCCTTCTATCTTGCCTTTGCATAATCATTTTCCACGAAATTATATGAACAAAAAATATATGTTAGTGAGATCAAACAACACTTTTTCTTAAACATAATACAAACATTGGAAAATAAGACCAATACGAAAACAATAGCATGCATCTCAAGTACAGAGAATGGCATTAACTTGAGAGACAGACGACACGAGGGAAAGAAACCTGAAGAAGAAACACATCAGAGTATTGTAGAAGCGAAGGTCTCTGTGCTAATCTAAATTGGTCTTGGTGTTTAAGAGTTACTTCACCATGCAGAGGGGCCATCAAGGTAATAAATGGCCCTCCGAAGGCCTTTGCAGCGCCCGGGGTAGTGGGAGTGAGCCTCGGGGCCATTACGGCACAACTAAGGGAGAGCTAAGACGGGCCTGAGTGCGTCCACCCATTAGTAACTCGACCTGGCGTCCTGGCCCCCCCCTCACCCCTCCACCCTCCCCTCAACACCTACCATCCCGCCTTCATGTCGTCAGCGAGAATGGATATACACTTTGTGAAGAAAAAATCATCATCCATTAATAAAAAGAAAAAGACGTGACGTTTTTCATCCATTGCATGAACTTTACTTTGCATAAAAAAGGGAGTATTTTCGGTATTAGTGTATGCGTGATGGTTTTGCTAAGCCAGATTTAGGGTGACGGTGGACACGGAGGGATAATCACAGTGCAAGGAAGACACCTCGGACACCTGCGTCACTTGTGCCTTTTATCGTTACATCACCTGGGCGGGAGTCAAGGGCAACACACACACTTCCTTCGCTCGTGCAGCAATTACGCTCCCAAGGGCCGAGGCACTGAGGAGAGGGCGGGGAGCCAGGAAGGAGGAGGTAATAGAGGACCTGCGTGAAGAAAGAACCAGCGGGGTGATAGCAGGCGTGGAAGGAAGGCAGGGTAAGGGTGTGTGTGGCGCCAGGCAGAATGGAGTCAGGGAGGAAGGGAGGAAGGGGAGGGAAGCGTCACCTGTAAGTAAAATTGAAGTAATATTGAGCAACGAGTCAGTGTGTGTGTGTGTGTGTGTGTGTGTGTGTGTGTGTGTGTGTGTGTGTGTGTGTGTGTGTTTGTGTGTGTGTGTGTGTGTGTGTCTGCGGAATGAATTTTAATTTATGTTCTGTATAATTAGTCCTTGGAATTTACGGATGATTGGATAGACTGATGAGGGTCTCCGGCTAGTGTGTCATTATGGATCCAGCTCGAAATTGTCACCTGCCGTCCTTCACCTGACACCCATTAATCAGGACACGTGTCGCTCCGTTTCCTTCTTCCATTACACAGTTACATGTCTTTCTGGACCCGTGAATACCAAGCTCTGTGTATTGTTGCAACGATGATAATTGACACACGAGTGAAAAACCATTAACTACAACTGACATACGACACCTGCAATGTTTTCTACCTTTCTCAGTGAAGACAAGGAATCAATTATTTATTAACCCTAACAAGTAGTGTTGATAGGAATCGTCAACATTAAACTTAAACTCAAAATATCCAGTAAGGAATAGGAGTTAATATTTTTCTTCTGTTTGACACATGTGACCTCTTGCTGTCTATCTGATATCACTTCTTTTTTATCTACGCTCACAATCTCATTCCATTTACAATTTTATATTATCGAAATGTCCGCTGAGAACATAGACATAACATTTTACTGGTTAAGAAGCTATGCCTTTGGTTGCCTCAGCTCTTTAGCCTGCGGTCTGACATCTTCTCCCTGCTTCCTCTCGCTCCAGTCCCCCGCCAGGATCCAGTGACCCTAAAATTCTTGGAGATAACTTTTCATTCGTTCGTGGTGACAAGATTTTTGGACCGAAAATCGTGTTGTGGTGACCTAGGAGAAGGAAGAAGAGGAAAATGAGGAGGAGGAAGGGAGGATGGGGAAGAAGAGGAGGAGGAGAAAGAAGAAGAAGAGGAGGGGGAGGAGGAGGAGGAGGAGGAGATGCGGTGCTGACATGGCATCACAATTAGTGGCGAAGGAGACCCGGCGGAGCCCTCCAAGTATTTACGGGAATCATCGATATGCTGAGTCGCTGATAAACTTGGTTGCCTCACCTCACCTCCTGAATACCCAACCACCGTGTTCGCGCCGCCCTGCACTACTGACGGAGGAGAGGAAGGCGGCGACGGAGGAAGTGAAGAAGCGATGGGAGGTAGTGAAGGTCCAAGGAAGCGTGGGAGGTAATGAAAGAGCAGAGGGGCGTTAGTAGGGAACCAGGGGAGGAAGGGGTATGGGAAAGGAGGAAGGGTAAGGGAGGAGAGGAGAGGCAGCAGCTGTAAGG
Source organism: Cancer borealis (assembly GCA_036785275.1). Taxonomy (NCBI): domain Eukaryota; kingdom Metazoa; phylum Arthropoda; class Malacostraca; order Decapoda; family Cancridae; genus Cancer; species Cancer borealis. Next base: position 49,365 of record JAXIVD010001554.1, read on the forward strand.
GGTAAAAGAAGGTGGAAGGGAAGGAGAGGCGGTGGAGGCATCAATCAGTCCACCTTCCAGACGGCGGGCATCACTTGCATCAGATTCTCGTCAGTTTTTTTCGTTCTTGGTATTCATGTTTTGTTTATGTAAATGACGCCGGGATGTGTGTAAGCGTGTTTCATTCTTCCATTGGCATCTTTCTTGTGTTGTACGGAGGTGATTAGGGTTTAAAGGTAACGATGGAGTGCTGGGTTTGGCTTGGGTTTGAAGATTTATATAAAGATTAGATAATTAAGTTAATAGAAATAATTTGCAACGTAACTCTTAACCTGCAACGCTTTGTATTGTGAGATATACTAAAACACACACACACACACACACACACACACACACACACACACACACACACACACACACACACACACACACACACACACACACACACACACACACACACACACACACACACACACACACACACACACACACACACACACACACACACACACACACACACACACACACACACACACACACACACACACTGCCTTGACCCTTTGTGTAGCTTGACAAAGGTCGCGCGTCTCCTTCCCGCCATCAAGGTAACAATGGAAACTCTCTAATTCATATACACTGAGCGAACATAAACCTGAGGATCAAACTCTTTTTAGTAATCAATATCGCATTATTTAATCCACTGAGAGCACTGAACGCTTATGTGTGTGTGTGTGTGTGTGTGTGTGTGTGTGTGTGTGTGTGTGTGTGTGTGTGTGTGTGTGTGTGTGTATGTGTGTGTGTACGTGTGTGTGTGTACGTACGTGCCAACAAACTAATGCTATTGCCTCATTTCACATTACAGTAATTCACTTTGTTAATTCTAATAAAGTAAGAAGAGCCTCAGATTATGTATTAACATTTTGTAATCCTTTGCATATTGTTTATATATATTATGTATTATATAAAATAATTATTAACCCACTTATACGTTTATTCTTCCATGTAAATTAATAATAACACCGCGGTAATGAGATTCTGCATAGACAAAAAAAAAAAGTTTATGGAAGAAAATGCAAATCTGATAAGAAAAGCAACACAAATAAGGACGGACACAGAGGAGGGTAATTATCGCCTCTTGTGCATCCGTGGTGTCTGGGTAGAAGAAAACAACAAGGGTAATGTAGTGGTTCCTCCTGGGTTATGCGAGGCGTCCTTGGGGGAAAATTTGCTGTTATTCTGGCGCGGCGGTCATTACGAGGCCCGCAGCGCTCTTGTGGCTGGAATGATCACTTGGTTATTGTTATGCCCGGGGTGGCCAAGTTCATCAGGGGACACGTGGGGGGATTGTGTGCCATGTGGGTGGGGGGGTTAGATGGGTGGGGGATGGGGGGAAGAGGCAAGGCAAGCATAACACAGCCTAAACATCTGTTCTCCATATGGTCTCTGCAACTCCCTGCCATTTTGTCCTGCTTGCCTTGCCTTACTTTGCCTTGCCTTGCCTTGCCTTACCTTGCCTTGCCTTGCCTTGTCTTGCCTTGCCTTGTCTTACTTTTCCTTACCTTGCCTTGCCTTGCCTTACTTTTTCTTGCCTTGCCTTCCACAGCAGCCGCGTTGTTTTTCTTTCATAATTTGCGACATTTTTCTCGTTATTTGCAAAGCCGATCAGAAAGTTGGGTTCAGCAAGACGCTAAGTGGTGCTTCTGAAAACGTGGCTGTCGGCATGACGGTGTGTGTAGCAGTCACTTCACTCACTTCACTCCCACTACTTACTACGGTGACGACCTTCAACAACTGTGCTGGTGCTAGGGCTGAAGTTACGGTGCGATGCTGCTGACGGTTTATGGATTCTTGTTTACTGTGTGTGTGTGTGTATGAGAGAGAGAGAGAGAGAGAGAGAGAGAGAGAGAGAGAGAGAGAGAGAGAGAGAGAGAGAGAGAGAGAGAGAGAGAGAGAGAGAGAGAGAGAGAGAGAGAGAGAGAGAGAGAGAGAGAGATACATACATACATACATACATACTTACAACATACATAAAGACAGACAGACAGACAGACTTGCTAATTAATCTTTATTCTTCAAGTTTTCTTATGCTAACAAGGTCACAAGATTTATATGTCTTACTTACACACATTCATTGACTTCTGTAAATACAATAAATTGCCTTCCATCCTTTCTTGTGTCCCTCTGCGCCATCCATCGTCTCCACGGCTCACTGTCATTCATCATCCATACCATTTATCATTTTTCTACAATATCTACCATTTACGCACTGCCATCATCGACACAATTCATCACTGTCAGCTCCGCTCCAGCCTTTCCTCCTTCCCTTCTTACCCCATTCCCCGCGGGTCTTCTCTCAGGCTGTGTATTCGTCTTCGCGGGAGCATCTGGTCCACCGTTTGCCTCTTTTTTTCCCCTTTCCCCGCGGCGTCTGGCGAAACACAGCCTGGAAGAAGTGGTTCATTTGGCCCCCGACCGGCAGCTGTTATCATTGACTTACGACACCCACTGTTGGATTAAATGTGTTGCTCCAGTCCAGTATCTGAGTCTTAACTTCCCAGAGATGCTGCCGTCTTGTCAGCCTCAACCCTTTCCTTTTTTTTTTATCTCTCTTTCTCACTCTCTCTTACCCTCGTTACACCATTTCTGTTTTTAAAGGAATAGTTATGATTGTTAAGTGTTACGTTATACTGCTATCGATTAAGTAACAACAATACAGTGTAGTTATGGTAGAGTTGTACATTACCGTTGATACACCAGGAAGCAGAATGTTGGGTGAAAAGTAGGTGTTTGAAATGAAAAATCTTACTGAAAACGTTAAAAAACAAAAAAACTCACTGAAAATAAGAATAAAATAGTTGCAGCTTAATTTTTTTATGTATTCAGAAACCTCAGTGATGGGTAACACTTTCCATCTATTTATATACATACATTTTGTCTGAGCTGCACGTAAGTAAGTAAGTGAGTACGTGAGTAAGTGAGTAAGTGAGTAAGCAAGCACGGATGGCAGAAGGCAGGGGGACGTACGTACAGGACTACACACACCAAGCTGCTTCTAAGCTGATTCACTGGCAACATACTTTACACTAACGACTGGATTAATTTATTTTTTTCTCTCTCTATCTGTAACATCCTTCCATTTCCTCTTATCTTTTATGGTCTCTCCCCTCCGACTCCCTTCCGTCTGCTCCCCATCTTCTCCCTCCCCAATGACCTCGCTAGTTCTTTCTTCCTCTCTTTTCCCTTCTTTTCCCCTCCTTTCCCCTTCCTAACATTATCGTTTCCTTCCCTTCCATAACGGCTTTCTAATACCTTTCACCATCCTTCTATCTCCCGCCATTCTTTCGTCACATCTTACCTTTACTTATTCTCTTGTTATTCCTTCGTTGTGTTTGCGTTTGCCACCTCCCTTTCCTCTTGAACCTTGCCCTCCTACTTCCTCTGCCGCACTGTGCCCCCCTCCCCTCCCCCCCTACCATCCATCGGGGGGGAGGGGATGTGCCGTAGGGGGGCAGTTTTCCCTGACGAGATCGCAAATGGCATCATATCCGGCCCTGTCGTTTGTGGCACCAGAATTCTTCGTACTCGAGTCCTTTTATGAGTGTTCAAGTGTCTAAGGCTCGCCAGGTGCTCCAGAGAATGTGTTCGCACGCACGCACACACGCATACACGCATACACGAAGGGAAGTGTTCACCTGAGGGAGTACCTACCTGTCCGCTCGTTTTTTTTTTTTTTTTTTCTCTCTCTCTCTCTCTCTCTCTCTTTCTTTCTCTTTCGCTTTCTCTTTCTCTGTCTCTGCCTCTTTCTTTTCGGTGCCAGTGACGCGTCGGGGAAAGTTTCGTAATGTTGTGTGTGATCTGATACTTTCTGTTTTGTTTTCGTTTCCTTTCATATTGTTGGTTCCTTCTTACTTTTTCTTCTTCTATTTTTCGTGTTGGATAATATATATATATATTTTTTTTTTTATAGATATTTTATTATTTGCTTCTTTTTTTTTTTCGTCCCACCGTCCTTTGTGAGGGAAATATGTTGCGAAATTTTCTTTTTTCTTTATGATATAACTTTTTTTTTTAAAGATACAGATGACACACTTTTAGTTTTTTTATGTGCATGTGTGTGTGTGTGTGTGTGTGTGTGTGTGTGTGTGTGTGTGTGTGTGTGTGTGTGTGTGTGTGTGTGTGTGTGTGTGTGTGTGTGTGTGTTGATTTGCGTGCATTTGCGTGTGCTTTTTCCTTGCATGTGTTGTTATTCCTATTGCCTTTGCATCTGCTGTTTGTGTCTTTTGTTAAATTCGTTTCGTTGTATTTTTTTTCGTATGGTTATGCCTTTCCTGTGGTTGTATTTTAAGGTAATGGTACTTTTGCAGCGATGGAGATTGCTGTGGAGATTGTGGCAAGGTGATAAAGCTGAGGACGGGTGTGTTGGGAATAGCAATCGTGGTGGTAGTTGTGGTGGCAGGGAGAAGGGGTGGGAGGTAGAATTGTGGTGGTGGCAGTGGTTGTTATCGGCTGGAAGGGGGGAGTGGTAATGAGGGCGTGATGGTGGTAGTATAGAGTGGTGAGGGGGAGTGAGGGTCGGTATGTCTGGGGGAGCTGGTAATGGAGACGTTGATGGTGGTAGTGGGAGAAGCATTAGAATTGTTGTTATGAAAGGGTGAAGGGAGGCGGTGTGGGTGATGGGGTGATGGGGTGATGGGGTGAGGGATGGGAGGAGTGATGGGCCAGGTAACGATGGTGATGGGGGAGCAGTGGGAGTGTAGTAATGTTTTGTTCTGTAATGAAGATAATTATGATTGATGGGAGAATGGTGTGGCAGTAACGTGAATGTATTGATGACATACTGAATATAATTAATAAACTTAATACTATATTCTAACCCAAACATTCAGTGGATCTAGAAACCCAGGTGAATATGGTACTAAAAAAAAGGACATTGATAATTTTCTGTGCCAGTGACGAAAAAAATTGTCGAGCGTCATAAAAAAGCGGCATATATCACCCCTTTGTCCATCTGCTTCAAAACTGCGTGCAAAGAAAAGAAGAAGAAGTACTCACATAAGGGCTGCGGTCTATTTCTGACGGGGAAGAAGAGGGGAAGTAGAGACGAGAAGGTTGTTGGGGCGTGGACTAGGAGGGTAGAGTGTGGCCATAAAGAGAGAGTAGAAAGGGAGCTGAGAAACGTGAAGGACGGTTGGTCTTCTATGCTTTGAGTGGTTAGAAAAAAGTACGTATGAGAGAATGACTGAGGTTGTTCTTGCCTTTATGACAGTGATATATACCACTCATTTTTTACAACTCCTTGATTATACCTTGAGTTCTTATCATTATGAGTGTCCAAATTGTTGCTGAAGAAACGACATCACACCTCGATAGTCTTAACGAACCAATTGTATTATGTATCAAAAGGTAATCATCACTTAATTAATCACTCTGGTTAGGTTAGGAACTCAATTGATGCTGATGAGGGGCAAGGTAATGGAGATCAATATTTACCTCGTGGGAATTGATGATGATGATGATAGAGCTATTGTTAGTGATGGTGGTGGTGGTGGTGGTGGTGGTGGTGGTGGTGGTGGTAATCATCTTGTGCGTATGAGAAAAAAATATATGAAATAGTCGACGCAGGTAACTTACTGACAATCATCATGTACTATTAATGCAAGATATTTGTATAGAGTCACCTTGCATATTTCTCCTTATTTGAGTTTTTTCGTGTCTAGAGTTTCCATATATTAAAAAAAAAACATATTTATTCCCTGTTATACATGTACGTGTGTGCTGGAAGACGCTCGTGCTGGCTTGGGTCTCAAAAGTGTTGTGGTTTCATTTTGTCGTCATATTAGGTGATACATCCCCGTCCCTAAGCCTCGTGCAGCCTATCAAGTGCCTTCACCTTCCCCTCGTGACACACGCGTCTCCTTCCCTCCCCATCTTCCTCTACAAACAAACACGTCCGATTAAGAAATGTTCAGTTTAATCAGTGTTACACGTGTAGTTTTGTTAACTCCTGACTAGCAAGGAAGAGTGAGCCTTGTGTATGGGGCCGCGATGACTGCGTCCTCCCCTCGCCCTCCCCTTTTTATAGGTGGTGTGAGGGTTCGCGTGACAAAGCCTTTAATGACACCGTCTGTCATTATGTCACTTTGGTCATGAAGGCTGCTTAATCCTCGCCGACCCTCGCCTACCAGACCACCAAAATTGGCCAATTCTTTTTATCAGATTTGTAAATGTTTCAATATATATATTTTGGGGGGTTCTGCGATGGATTTGTACGTATAGGTAGAGTTTTCCATGTAACAAACCTTCATAATGTATTTTGTTAATTATGAATTCAACGTGTATGTCTTTATTCCTTATGTAGTTATTTATTTATTTATTTACTAATTCATTCATTTATTGACGGTACAAATCCAATGATGTTTTGTAGGTTTGATGTTATGTTTGGTTATAGTTGTTAGTCGTTGAAGTTACTGAGGTGGTTCTTAGGAGGCATCAGAGGCGGTCTGTATGGTTGTTAGGGTCAAGGTAACAGTCCCCATCACGCTCCTGTTCATGTCAGTCAACCATCAGTCATCCTCCTCTGCCGCGTCTGATCACAAGCAGATTCATCTCTTCTTTGCATTATTTCCTGCTGGACTCACCTGTCTGTCTTCCTCCCTAACAACCTGCACGCGTCACAGTATCTGGTTATTGTAGTTACAGTGTGTCAAGTCTTTATCCCCATCATACTCCTTTCTGTGTTAAATATTTACATACGTTTTCTCCCTCATAAACACCAGTGATAAAATTCGTCTCATCGTCGCGCCACGTCCTCATTTCTGTGCCTCATTACACTGTGGAATGTCAGGTCACCACGTCTCACAGACCACTGCGACATTACCTTCAGGCTGATCACGTCGCTCTATCAACGTTCCTGTCAGGGGGAAAAATCACGAGGGAATTTCACCATTTTGTCTAGTCGTCATCATCGTCTTTCTTACGAGCCCTTGGGTGTCTCCTCGTCTTTCCTCCACGAATTAAAAATGTAATGACTCCTCCACTTCCTGTCTCCTTCCAGCTAGCATCTCTCTCCTCCTCGGCTTCATCTCAAAATGCCTCTAATCTTATCTTCCGTCTAATTCATCGTATTGTGACTCTCCCAACTAATTTAATTTCCCCCTGAGCCAATTACTGGTAAATCAATTATTAGACTCCACGTAGTTCTCTTCCCACTTTCCTGCAGCTGCTCTCTCTCCCTTGTTTCTCCTTTTTTGTGTGTGCGTGTGTGTGTGTGTTTGTATTCTATCTCTTGTGTTTTGTTAGCGGAAGTCTTAATTTGTTTTTTACCCTTATGGGTTTTCTGTTGTAATGTAACATGTTTCCTTTATTTATCTATTTTATTTTGCTTATGAGTCTTGTAGGTTTTCCCTTCCCACACGGTCATACATTTGAAAGCCTTTTTAATTGTATTGCATTTATACCTTTTCTTTGTGTAAATTTCCTGCAAGGCGTCTTAGTCCGCGCAACGCAGAGCTCGGTGGGAATAACAAAAAAATGTGGAGCGTCTGTAAATAGAAGCATGGAAGCCGCACCTGTAAATGGGATATCCAATTAGTAGTGGCAGGTGTGACTCACATCATTAAAGGATCACCCAAGGACGAAAAACACGAGGCAGGTAAATCATCCCTGGAGGTCATACGTGTTAGGTAATAAAGTTAAACAATGGGTTACTGTTCTACGTAAGATTAAATGTTATAAAGCAAATAACTTTTATAAAAATACGTGAAATATGAAGGATATATATATTTCCGTAGAATTGTACCTGTCTGACATATTGCTTCGTAGATTTTAAATAACAAAAGTAAATAGTTGTTAAAAGAAGGTTTGATAAATACACAAAGTCGGATTAAATTTATATGTATAAATTAATATTTTCAACCATACAGCGTGAGATGGTATAATACTAAGCCTCTTTGTGTGTGTGTGTGTGTGTGTGTGTGTGTGTGTGTGTGTGTGTGTGTGTGTGTGTGTGTGTGCGTGTGCGTGTGTGTTGGCAGTGCATTGTTCTGGCAGGAAGGACCTTCTCAAACTCACTCCACGACACAAAGCTGCTGACCCTCGCTTCCTGCCCACACAGCCCTTTGTCCAGCCCTTGTGGTGTACTAAGACCTTGCATTATACCTCCCAACAGCGGGTTTTACTTAATAGTACGTGCGAGTCTCTCAACAAAGTACTTCAGTTATATATACTTTTTATATGGTCAGTTTATTTCACCTCTCCTCGTCTATATATTTGATTATTTTTCTAAGGGAGGTAAAAATACGTTATTTAGACTCTTTCCTTGCCTGAAATTTCTTATGGTGCTGTAGAATATTCATGATAATTAGGTATATTAGAAATTTTGTAGAAAGGGAATGGAAAGGAAAACAGGAATTGTGTTATTTGAGGTAAAACATACGAACATAAAAACACTGAGTGAAGAGTTCAATAAGGAATTTAATAGAAGCGAAGGACTAGAGACTAAATGTTCTCATCTCCCTTAACGAGCATCCTGATGGCGATTAATTATAAACCTGTAATGAAGTACGAAATTTTTATCTGCGTTAAGACATTTTAAAAAAGAAGACAGTTACTTTCTCTTTATTATTTTTTACTAATCGTTTCGTCCCTCCTTATCGAATTCCATTTTTTCTCTTACTTCGGTCCTGATCCCTTTTTTCCTCTCTCTTCCCCTCTCCTCCCTTCTCCTCCCCTCTTCCCTGCCTTGCATCTTCCTGGTTTCCCCTCGTGTGTCCTAGATTCACTCTGTTCTTTTATCCATCATGTCATATATTTTTTTTGCTTCTTTTTACCTCGATCCTTGTCCGCATCTGTTCACCCTTCGCGCACATTCTTCCACTTTTTCCCCTCACTCTGTTTCTTTCTTTTGTCTATTTTCACATCTTTCCCTCCTCCCGTTTATTATTTGTTTAGTTTTTTTTTTTTTTTTTTTTTATCATTGTCATTCTTTTTCGATGTCACTGGGAATGATTTTTTATTTTTATTTTTATTATTTTTTTTACTATTTCCACCACACTTTTCTTTTCTCTTGATGTTTTCTCTCCCGTTATTTTCTTTTTTTCTCTATTCCAACTTAATTTGATTTCCTATACTTTATTCCACACCCTTCCAGTAACTCTCTCTCTCTCTCTCTCTCTCTCTCTCTCTCTCTCTCTCTCTCTCTCTCTCTCTCTCTCTCTCTCTCTCTCTCTCTCTCTCTCTCTCTCTCTCTCTCTCTCTCTCTCTCTCTCTCTCTCATCCGTACCAGGCTGTCAGCTTCACATTTGCATATTGTCACCCTATGAGGTGCAGGGTCTTACCTAACCCTTTCTTCTTCTTCTTCTTCTTCTTCTTCTTCTTCTTCTTCTTCTTCTTCTTCTTCTTCTTCTTCTTCTTCTTCTTCTTCTTCTTCTTCTTCTTCTTCTTCTTCTTCTTCTTCTTCTTCTTCTTCTTCTTCTTCTTCTTCTTCTTCTTCTTCTTCTTCTTCTTCTTCTTCTTCTTCTTCTTCTTCTTCTTCTTCTTCTTCTTCTTCTTCTTCTTCTTCTTCTTCTTCTTCTTCTTCTTCTTCTTCTTCTTCTTCTTCTTCTTCTTCTTCTTCTTCTTCTTCTTCTTCTTCTTCTTCTTCTTCTTCTTCTTCTTCTTCTTCTTCTTCTTCTTCTTCTTCTTCTTCTTCTTCTTCTTCTTCTTCTTCTTCTTCTTCTTCTTCTTCTTCTTCTTCTTCTTCTTCTTCTTCTTCTTCTTCTTCTTCTACTACTACTACTACTACTGCTACTACTACCATCAATACTCGGTTTGATCAGAATTATTCTTTTCCAACCTTTCCCTTCAGCCTCCGAGGTCCTGGACTTCCTTAGCATTTATTATTCCGAAGATTTTCAACATTTTCGCCAAACGCTTCCGCAGAATATAGAGGAGAGAGGCGCGGGGCAGCATCTCCCCCACCCGCCGCCCACACACCCCACCCGCCGCCCACACCCCCCATACCTGCCGCCCACCCCCTCCACCCGCCGCCCACCCCCTCCACCCGCCGCCCACAACCCCTCACCCGCCGCCCACACCCTCCCACCCGCCGCCCACACCCTCCCACGCGCCGCCCACACAACCCTACCCGCCGCCCACACACCCCCACCCAACGCCCACCCCCCACCAGGAGCAGCATGTCCCTGGATGCAGTAAATATCTTCTCGGCACACAAGCTGCCTCTCCATCAACGCCACACAACGCTTTGCTTATAAACGCTTACATTGCCAATAGAGATATAAATTAATTCCCTTAGTCTCTCTCGGTATTTTTTTTTCATTACCTATATTGTAGTGAAGCGCTTGAGGGCGGATGCAGTGTGTGGGGAGCACTTCGCTTTATTACAGAATTTTGCATACAGATTCGGCCGTTCAGTCCGGGGAGTTCTTTCAAAATGAACAGTGTAAAATATTTGGTTGCGAATACTACCGACTCGTGTCTCTCGTCAGATATATACAATTTCCTGTCTTTTACGAGATAATCTGGTCTGTTCCTGCATTCTGCCTCTGTCCAAAGTGAATGCATAGCCTGTCATTTGTTTTTTATTTACATATTTTTTGCAGCAAAGGAGGCTCGTTCTTCTCCTCCTTGTCTTTGTACTTGATGCTTCCTGCTAAGTCTGTTTATCTTAAGGCATTTACGTCACTCGTCTTCCACCGTAGGACCAGTGAGTTTACATTCTTTTCATGGGTAGTTTCTGCGTGTTTGCATTCATGAAGTTGTAGTTATGTTGGAGTCAAAAGCTCGACCCTTATGCACGTGTCTTATTTATTGTACATTTATGATAGTATTATTATTTTCTTTCCCGGGATTTCTGTTAGTTTTATTGTTACGCATTTTTTTCTTCATTAGTAAAGGCTTGGTCGACTATGATGATGATGTGATGTTAGTGGTGTGGTGGTGGCAAGGTGTTGATGTTATAGGCGATGATGTGATAATGGTGAGGTTGTGCTTGTAAAGTAATTTTGGTTGTGGTGTTGTGGGGATGGTGGTGATGATGTGGTTATAGTAGTGATGTTTAGATGGTATAGTTAGTTATTAGGGTGTTGATAGGGATGTTGCTGTGGTAGTGATGATAACGAGATGGTGGTGGTGGTGGTGGTGGTGGTGGTGGTGTTGATTTGTCGTGGAATTGTTATGATCCTTTTGTTGTGGTGGCGTCATTGATATTTTTTTATTACAGTTATTCTCGTATATTTTAACCACAATGTTCAGGAAGTGCATTGCTTTGTATGTCCTACAATATTTGGTGAGTAATACTAAATTCTCTCTCTCTCTCTCTCTCTCTCTCTCTCTCTCTCTCTCTCTCTCTCTCTCTCTCTCTCTCTCTCTCTCTCTCTCTCTCTTCTCTCTCTCTTTCTTTGTGGCCATTTGGGAGGAGGGGGGAGGGGTAGGACAGCACCTGCCTGATGGAGGGTTCAGCGGGACGTCCCCAAGACCTCAGAAAACAAGGGTAAAATCTGGTGCAAGTAGGAAATGCCTGATCCTGTCTGGGCTTGATAAAGAAAATATGGAATTCTTGTTCGCTAGCGCTAGACGCCGAGGGAGAAATAATTTAATGTTTGAGAAAGTTTACGTGCACTAAAATTTATCCACTTTAAATATACATCAATATCAACCTATTTTATTATGAATTTATTAGTATAATCAATAATTTATATATATTTTTTGGGTTGACTCGTACATGACAGAAGTTATGGATGCGTATGTAGTGTGATGATGTTGAGTACTGACTGCATGACATGGCGAACAGTTATTTGATATTCTCGTTTATATGCAGAGCTGAAGGCGGGACAGTCTTTATTGTTTACAGGGAAGGGAAGGAAGGTGAAGGGTGGAATGTGTGAGTGTGGGAGGCGCTGACGTGGGCGTGGGGATGTGTGGGGGGATGTGTGGAATACTGACATAGTGGTGGGGGATGCAGAGGGTGAATTCTGACGTGGTGTGGGCAAAGTGGGTGGAATACTGAAGTGTTGGGGACAAAGGGAGGAATAGTGGAGTGAGGACAAGGTGGAGGAATACTGAAGTGGTGGAGGGGTAAAGACAGGATAAGGTACAGAGAGGAGGAATATTATTGTACTGCAGAAAGGAGGAAGAGAAACATGTAGGGGGAAGAGACGTGAAATATTGATCTATTATAGGAGGAAGGAAAAGCTAGTGATGTGAGTAAAGAACACGAAGGGGAAGTGATGGGGAGGGGAATGAGTGTAGTTGAGGAGGAATACACGTGGAGGAGTCCTTTCAGTTGACTTAATTAAAACTTTCCCCCTAATTCACTAACCGTGTTTTCATGCAGTCGGCGTGGAGACAAGACCACTAGCGACGTTCTCTCTAAGACAGAGCTACACTGCGTCCTGTATGCGTTGTGTACACGAGAAAAAAGTAAATTAACCTAACTCTCTGCTGCTAAAAATATATAAGGGACAAGAGTATTTCATCTCACGTCCAGACTGCACCATCCACATGTATACAGCAGCGCGCCACACCACACCCAGCCCCTCCATCAGCCTCCCACTCCTCTGCAGCCGGTCTGGTGGTAGCACAGGAGGAGCGGCGATGCAGGGTCGGAGGCAGCTGGCCCCCTGCTGAATATGCATCACACTTGACCATCAATAATGCAGTAACTCTACGGGGGGAAGGGGGCCACCTCACCTAAAACCCAGCTTGCCCCCCTCCCTACCTCCTGCTGCTTCAGGCTTTCACTCTGCTCCGCCCTGTTAGCCCCATCCCCGTCTCGCCTCCGCCCCTGCCCCGCTCCGCCCGTCCAACCCCGCCCCGCCCCGTCACATCCCTGCCTCCTCTCAAAACCTCCGTGACCTGCAAAGTGCACAGACTCAGGACCCAGCACAGCGCCACCCTCTCCCTCTGTCCATAAGAAAAATACTATAGTTTAACTGCAGTTGTGGCTGGAGCTTAGGCCTAAAAATACTGCCCAGACGAGAAGGACGTCACAGTTGAGGCGTTAATGTTTTGTTTGAAGGTGACATGAGTGTGTAATGGTATCTATCTATCGCATGTTCTATCTATCTTCACTATTTTTCTATTTGTCTCTATTCATCTTTCTATCTTTCTACTTGTCTATCTCGATGTATCTTTACTTGTCTATGTATCTATATTTTCTA
>JAXIVD010001554.1:67500-82197 GCA_036785275.1 Cancer borealis
AGGAAGAAAGAACGAAGTGAGTGGCGTCTGCAGAAGCAAGGAAATGGAAGGGGAGGAGGAGGAGGAGGAGGAGGGAATGAGGAGAGCATGAGGAGGAAGGAATGAAAGATGGAGTGCAGTCAGTTAAGAGAGAGAGAGAGAGAGAGAGAGAGAGAGAGAGAGAGAGAGAGAGAGAGAGAGAGAGAGAGAGAGAGAGAGAGAGAGAGAGAGAGAGAGAGAGAGAGAGAGAAGAGAGAGAGAGAGAGAGAGAGAGAGAGAGAGAGAGAGAGAGAGAGAGAGAGAGAGAGAGAGAGAGAGAGAGAGATCCTGTGAAGTAATGGTTCGTAATGCACTATCGTGGAAGTCATTCATATACTCTTCCTCTTCCTCTTCCTCCTCCTCTTCCTCCTCCTCCTCTTCCTCCTCCTCTTCCTCCTCCTCTCCTTTCTCCTCCTCCTCCTTCTCCTCCTCCTCTTCCTCTTCCTCTTCCTCCTCTGTTTATTGATACCAATATGTTTTTTATGTTTATCCGAATCATTCTGAAGAAAAAAAATGCATTATCTCTTATATTTTATATAATTTTAATGTAAACTGAAAATGTTACGTTAATCTAATGTTTCATTATTAGTTTATTTTCCTTAATAAGACACAAACCTTATAAAAATATATTAGAAAAATCGAAAAACAATTGTAATAATTTTAGAAACCATACAAAACATTAACAAACAAAGAAATAGAAAAAAAAAAAATCTAATACTTTTGTACGCGAAAAATCGGATATTTTTCGTAAATTCTTATTTATCTTTGTTTATTGGTAAAAACATGTTTTATATATTAATTTTAATTATTTTGAAGATAATAAATGTATTATTTCCCTTTTATTTTATATAATTTTAATGCAAATTGAAAATATTATGTCAAAGTAATTTATCATTTTTAGTTGATTTACGAATAAGAAACAAAACATTATAAAAACATTTTGAAAAATCGTAAAACAACTATAATAAGTTTATAAACCATAGAAAACATTGATAAACGAACAAATAAAAAAAAAAAAAAAATTGGGTAATAATTTTGTATGCGTAGTTCCGGTTATTTTTCCTAGATTCTTATTTTTCTCTGTTTATTGGTACCAAAATTTTTTTTTTAACAATTATTTGAATTATTATAAAGGTAATTAATGCATTGTCTCCCTCGTATTTCATATATTTTTAATGCAAACAGAAAATGTTACGTTAAGATAATATCTCATTTTAAGTTAATTTTCCTTAATAAGAAACAAAACCTTATAAAAAACATTTTAGCAAAATCAAGAACATTTATAATACTTTTAGAAGCCAAACAAAACATTAATAAACAAAGAAATCGAGAAAAAATATCAAATAAGCTAATAATTTTGTGCGTGTATTTTGGGTTATTTTTCCTAGGTTCTTATTTTTCTTTGTTTATTGTTTCCAATAAGATTCTTATATTTATTTGAAATATTTTGGAGATGATAAATGCATTATCACCCTTTTATTTTATATATTTTTAAAGCAAACTGAAAATACTATTGCAAAATAATTTCTTATTTTAAGTAGATTTTCTTAAAAAAAAAAAACATTCAAAAAAACGCTTTAGAAAAATTGAAAATATAAATTATAATAATTTTAGAAACCATAGAAAATATTGATAAACAAAGATATAAAAAAAAAATAGATAAGCTAATAATTTTGTTTGCGCATTAGAAATACAAATATTGACTCCATTTTATGATTACTCTAATATTAAACCGTAAAAAGTAGTATTTATTATACTATTAGGTCGGAAGATTCATCCCTGGACACACGGACAGCCTCGTTAGGTCTGGTAGAACTGTTGCTGTCTGTTCTTCCTTTGTACTCCTCCTCCTCCTTCTCTTCCTCCTCCTCCTTCTCTTCCTCCTCCTCCTTCTCCTCCTCTTCCCTCTTTTTCCTCCTCCCTCCTTCTCCTAGTCCCCATCCTCTATATCTTTCATAAATCATTCTATTTCCGCAGTTTTAATTTTTTTCGTTTATTTTTGTCGGATTATTATTCTCTCTCTCTCTCTCTCTCTCTCTCTCTCTCTCTCTCTCTCTCTCTCTCTCTCTCTCTCTCTCTCTCTCTCTCTCTCTCTCTCTCTCTCTCTCTCTCTCTCTCTCTCTCTCTCTCTCTCTCTCTCTCTCTCTCTCTCTCTCTCTCTCTCTCTCTCTCTCTCTCTCTCTCTCTCTTTTTCTCTTTTACTCACTCAGGCTCAGCTAATTCCGTCAAAACCTAAAACGGCCGAAGTTTGATGGTTCTGTAAAATTTGGTCTATTTGGATTCCTATCACGGTAAGGGAGCCGCGCGGGAGCTGTCAGATCCGTAATTAGCTCATATGATAACCCTATTTTATTCCTATTGTTTTGCATCCGCACCCCAAAGTATTATTAGGGCTCGAGGGCGTATGCTGGGGTGAGTGTGTGCGTGGACGGATGGATATACGGACAGACGGACGTACGTGGGTTGAGTGCTGGTGGATAGAGAGAGAGAAATAAAAAGTTAGAGAGGGAGAGAGGTGGATGGTGTCTATGGTGGAAACTAAATAGGGATAGAACGGGTAGAAGGTAGACTAAGGTAGATAATTATGTGCTTTACTACTTCTCTATCTCGAGCCTATATATTTTTTTCTCTCATTTCGTTCTTGAATTATTTTTTTCATTATATTCCTAAGTTTCATCTGATTTGGATATCATTATCAAAAGCTTTCAATTGTATTTCTTAATGATGTGTGTTGAGTCATCCCTGTAATAAGGTTGTCATCCCCGCCGCTCTGCCAACCATCCAATCTAAAACTATTGGATATCTGTCATGTGTTGTCACGATAACATTAAGAATCAAATTAAATAATAGGAAGGTTAAATATTGAGCCTTAGCCAAGTAAGTATTGACTGGTAAAGCCTGATGATGGGGGGGATGGATTAGGAGGGAGGGAAGGAGACGAGAGGATAATGGAGATTGGAGGAAGGGGAGAAAAGAAAGGAGTAAATGGCAGCATGGTGGAGGAGGAAGAGAAGATCCGAGGTGGAGGAGGCGGAAGAAAGAATAAGCAATCAAAGAAGAGTAAGGGATTATCGCTCTCTTCTCAGCAATTATTTTTTTGATTTTGCTAAAAAACCTTCTTCGCAACTTTCGTTAGAATAATCTGAAGAAAAACTTAAGAGATTCCTAAGCTGCCAGCTTCAGCTGGAGGGAGAGGTGGGTGGGGAAGAGCCTTCCACTGTGTTGTCCTTTTGTTTCTATCATGTAGATACTATAGTAATATAGTGTAGCCGCACGAGCAGCCTCGTTTAGTCTAGTAAGACTGTTGCGGTCTGCTCTTCCTTTTGTAATACTACTATTATTACTACTAATACTAATACTACTAATTCTATTAATACTACAACTGCTATGTTCATCACCATCATCATCACCACCACCTCCATCACCATCACCATTACCATTATCATCGTCTTTATTAATATATTCAGTTGTTTTATGAAAATATACACTACTAGATGTCGTTAGTGGATACAGTAGTTACCAAGTATTGTCGCCTCACGCTCCTTCAGTAGGAATCACACTCTTGAAGCTGAAACTATGATCAGGAAAAATGCACCTCCTTCATATATGTCGTGAGAGCTCTTGCAGTGACAGTACATTTGTATTAACTCACTTCAAGACTACTGCTTGTAAGTCACGGCAGCAACGGCACCTGTATGGTTGGTTGACGTGCTTGTGTGGGTTCTTCATGTTTTGCAAATTGGATGTAGGGTGTGTGTGTGTGTGTGTGTGTGTGTGTGTGTGTGTGTGTGAGTGTGAGTGTGAGTGTGCGTGTGCGTGTGCGTGTGCGTGTGTGTGTGTGTGTGTGTGTGTGCGTGTGTGTGTGTGTGTGTGTGTGTCGGACGGTAGTGGCTACAAATTGACAGAATATGATGAGTATCGATGCGTGAGGGTCAGTGTGGTCAGCTGTCTTACGTATCTGCCTCTCTGTCTATCTGTCTGTGTCTGTCTCTTTGTCAATCTGTCTGTGTGTATGTGTATGTGTGTAGCTAGCCTGTCTGTGTCTCTTTGTTTGCTTCTCTGTCTGCCCGACGCTAATAGTATTCGTGTTACGTACATTGTTTGGTTACATTATGAACCTTTAGTTAGGCCAGTTTCTTATCAATTCCATTCCATTCCTGTCTTTCTTCTTCCTTCCACACTCTGTCTGTATTCCTGTGGCTGTGTGTTCAGTCTCGGAAACTGTCGGGATTAATGTAATGTCAATTTGTACCTAATAGAGATATGCAAAGACCTGGCTAAGAGGAAGGTCTATTAATGTTACAGCTGCGTCTTGAGCTCCTTGCTGCAGACTCATGTAGAGGAGAATAAAAATGTGATAGAAAGAGAAAAAAATATAAATATATAAGGAAATAATGACCTTGGCCCATTTCCCTGTAGCTTAAAGGACAATTTGATATTCATAGCTCAGACAAAAGCCTCCACCTAAAACATTTATACAAGCAGTATGTTTAGCAGAATACACTCTATAATACTTTGTACCCAAGGCCAGCCTGCCGTTGTGTCCAGTGCAGCGCTCGGCGGCCGTGGACCCAACACACGTCAAAGAATATTCAGCTGCGAAGGTGAACGAACCTGTAAGACGACCCACACACCTCCATAAAATGCAAAGCAATTCAGAGCCTCCGGGAGAGACAATAGGGCCTGGGTGGAGGCTGTGTGAGGTGGAGGAGGAAGGGAAGGGAAGAGCCGTACTCGAGGGAGTACCAGACCCCAAGTGAGGCAGGGCGTGGCTGGGGGCGTGGCTAGGAAGGGATTGAGGGCAGGAGGACTAAGGTCTTGACAA
Organism: Cancer borealis; assembly: GCA_036785275.1. Classification (NCBI taxonomy): domain Eukaryota; kingdom Metazoa; phylum Arthropoda; class Malacostraca; order Decapoda; family Cancridae; genus Cancer; species Cancer borealis. Next base: position 72,344 of record JAXIVD010001554.1, read on the forward strand.
GGAGAACTCAAACTGTAAAGCTTCTTTCAAGACCAATTTGTCCCCAGACTGAGGCAGCAGAACGTGACAAGGAATATTACTGTCAGTTGATCACCACCAATACACAACGCGGCCTTCCATGGGTTGTACTAGAGTTTTATGTATTTATGTTTTCTACTTGCTACTCCGTGTAAATATCTAGTCTTGTATGCATAGCCAGGCAAGATACATGTGGTGTTGAAATGGAACTCCTAGTCTCGTAGTCTCTGCCTCTTACTTGCACTGGAATTATGTAGCCAAGGAGCCGCAGAGAAATAAGACGATACTTACAATGATATAATGTTTACGAAGTAGAGCTGCAAAAGTGAGCAATGTCGTAGAGCGAAAATCCTTGTCAGTAGTGTGTGTGTCAGTGTGATTCCTTGACACTTAGTATGAGTTGAATAAAGTGTGACGTCAATGGGTTATTTAGACACGAAAAAAAAAGATGTAGTAATGATTGATTACATAACTGAAACACACAAACACACACATATACGCACGCACACACACACACACACACACACACACACACACACACACACACACACACACACACACACACACACACACACACACACACACACACACACACACACACACACACACACACACACACACACACACACACACACACACACACACACACACACACACACACACACACACACACACACACACACACACACACACACACACACACACACACACACACACACACACACACACACACACACACACACACACACACACACACACACACACACACACACACACACACACACACACACACACACACACACACACACACACACACACACACACACACACACACACACACACACACACACACTACTGGATATCACTCGTTAGAAAGAGGACAACAAATTTAATCAACTCAACAAACATCATCCACATAGTTTTAATTAGCCTCTGTCCTCTCATCGTGTCTCGGGACTCGTGTGAGGGGCTTGAGTACAGCTGAGAGTGTCTTGCGGCATTAACCTGACGGGGAGCCTCGGGGATGAACAGAACTTGACAGCGGAAGTGATGCTCTCAGCGTTACCTAGCACGTGGAGTGAATTTTCCTTTTGTTGATCCTAATACGTAGACTGATTGCAGGTTTAATAGGATACAAGGAACAAAAGCATTAGTGCGATGCAATCCTCCAGCAATACCTGTGAATTAACCTGTAACAAAGGCAGGCTGTCATAATAACAATGATGATTATGCTACCTTATACAATGAAAGAAATAAGTAGAAATCAAACATATCCAACATCATACTATAAATCAAAGACAAAGAAAAATAAGTCTGTAAGAAAATAGATGGAAGTATAAGACACATTGGGGAAAGTAATTTGATTGGGGATTTCTAGGAAGAGAAGAGGCTGGAAGACACGTGGGGATGAGGAAGGGTTTGGGAAGGAAGACAGGAAAGGTGGAGCTTCGAGGAACGTGATGAGGTGAGTGATGGAAGGAGGCAGCAGGAGGAGGATAAGGAAGGGCAGGAGCAGCAGAAACAATAGGAGGAGGAGGAGGAGGAGGAGGAGGAGGAGAAATAATGGGAAGATAAAACGAAGGAAGAGCACTATTGCGTGATTGAGGACACACACACACACACACACACACACACACACACACACACACACACACACACACACACACACACACACACACACACACACACTTTTTCTTTGTTCTTCCTTTACGAGAAAAAAAACCAAGGAAAATTTATCAGGTGTGTTAGGAAAAATGTTATTATAATAATAATTATTATTATTATTGTTGTTATTATATGCAAACTATTACGACTCTGAAGTGCAGTGATACGTTCCTTGTTGCATAGTTCTACAACATCTATACTCGCCACAATTAATGTACAGAGTAATGTGTACAGCCATTTATTACTTCCATGTATAAATAGAACAGTTCAGGTCGTCAAAAGGAGTGAGTGAGGTTTTCTTTACAAGCCCCAGTAGCTATACAAACAAACACTGTTATTACTTTGATTAATGACTGTGTACGTGGAGGCTCAACACTGACTGACCTTTACGGTGTGGCAGGGATGAGGTGGTGCCTTTGTGCTCCATTAGTGGGGCTGGACGCTGATACGCTTTGACCAGATGATTGCACTGCTCCCGCCCTTCACCTCTCACCCCGTCAGCTGGGAAAAACCGTGTCGTGAATTTTGCATACACAAGTCCGGTGTAGTTAGGCGAGCGAGGATACTAAACGGAGTGGGTGCGTTGTGGGACATGGTGGTATCGGAGGGCGGGTTTGGGGCGAGGTACCAATAATAGTGTTTGTCCAGGCCATAATGACACACGCCCCCTCCCCCTGCTGATGACACGCTCGCCCCTGCGCATACCTAATTGCTCATGCATAGTGATGAAACATTAGTGGCCTGCAAGATAACAGTGACGTGTTGCCCCGGGACGGTGAATACTATGGGCACAGCCACTGAATCTGCACTTAGCAAGGCGAGGCGTGTAGCGTGCATGAGGCTGCCTGGTGCTGCTGCGGGATGACCAGCACCGCCTCCTGCTGGTCACAAAGGTCACAGTGTGGTTATGTAAGGTAGCCACTCACTCTACTATACTAACAAGCCTCATAGGATGATATTCCCAAACATATTCAGGAGTAGGTCAGTGTCCCTGTAATGATGTCCGATGGGTCAGTGGTCACAAGGGAACCCCCGCCACCATGGAAAGGGTCACTTCAGGGACTCTAGGGCCGGGGAGGCTGGCTGCCCTAACTAGATCCACGCCAGGAGCCTTTGGTCTTATATAAAGTTTCGGGGAATCGTCTGGAATCACGTGAGGTAGTTATTGTAATCTTGAAAGTCTGTTTTTTTATATTTTTAGTTTTATGTTTACACTGATTGACCGTAAATAACTTTTTTGTGTTATTTTCTGGAACGTCTTGTATGTTTATTGTATTATATATCTCACATAAATTTAAGAAAGCTTTGGGAGGACAGAGAGACCGTGATACAACAACATTCCTTTCCGTGTTGGCTTCTTCCACAACGATGTTTTATACGTGATTTTGTGTCAGTGATTGTGTGTGTGTGTGTGTGTGTGTGTGTGTGTGTGTGTGTGTGTGTGTGTGTGTGTGTGTGTGTGTGTGCGTGTGCGTGTGTGTGTCCGTGTCTATGTGTGAGTGCTCATGTAGGTATGTGTGCCTTGCTGTGTGTGCATGTGGGGAGGCTGCCCTCATCGTGTCCGCTGCACTTCCTCCTGCTAATCAGCCATGCAAATCAAGCCTTTAAAATATATTGCGTTTTTCATTTTGCGTCCTGATTTTTGCCACCAAACGAGAACATTTTTAACATTGGACGTCTGGGAAAAAAAAATCAGTAGCAATACAGTCAGTAGCGGCAGCGATGTTGTCATGGAAATGGTGAGGCTGTGAGGGGAGCGAGGCGCGCGGTGCTGCTGCTGCTGCTGCTGCTGCTGCTGCCCCGCCCTCACCAGCCTCCCAAACAAAGAACTTTACCCTTTGTTGTCTCTTTGTTTACAAGCCTCTGGGCACAGCAAGTCCAAAGTATTTCTTTGTATAATTTACTGTTCAGTGCTTTTCCTTTATTTCTCCCTACGGATGGATTTCATCCTTCTACCCAAGGATTCACACAACAGAAGGGATGCTGGTGAAGGAAGCTTGTAGTTATATACGTACGTGTTATATATTTACATGTCTTTCATCTTTTCAGGTATGTATGAGGCGCCTCTTGTTGATCCCTGCCACAACGACGAAGAGTAAGCATTATTTTTATCACCATCATCACCACTCCATCAACACTACCATATAACCTCACCACCACCATAACCACTATCCTTCTGTAGTACCACTCACATCCTATCACCACCACCACCACCACCACCACCACCGCCACCACCACCACCACCACCACCACCACCACCCTATCAGTGAATGCGTCACGCCCTTCACACACCATCCTGGGGCACCACACAAGCCCTGAAGCACCATGGTATAGTGCCGCGATCATCACTACGTTAATGGGATTTTTTAATGGACACTCAATCTAATGGAAAATGTTTACCAATCCACGTATAAGAGGCTGAGCTGGTCTGCCTCCCCTTCCCTCTTCCCTGTACACTGGTCAGCTGATCTCTGTTTACTGACGTCAGCTGGGGAGGACAGCAAGGGAGGGGAAGGACAACACACCCAAGTGTCCTCTCGTCTAACTACTACCACCCTCACCACTACCTTGCTGCCGTCTGTGTAGTAGTTATCTTGTTTCTCTTTGCGGGATGTTTGTGTCAGAAAGTCACGTCAAGGACATTGTAAAGTAGGCATCTAAGTGTTGCGTGCGGCGGTGATCGAGGCAGGAATCACCACCACACTTTTTATCGAGCGGTGTGCACGAGTAGTTTTACATAACGTGTCTGCTTTTTGTATTTAAACCTCAGATGACTATTATATTGTCACTGATCACATTAAACCGTCACATAAGATAAAGAATGTTAACCATTGCATCGCCATCACGTACCTCATATAGTTCACTAAATAAGGCATTGAGGTGCATAATTAAGGACTTCATACGCTGTTATTAAGCATGAATGTGTTGTTCATATTCTGCAAAGCTCATAACACTTTTAGTCACGGCAAATGACCTTTACTTTGGTTAATATTCTCATTATTGGTATTCTTTTTTTTATATTCAATCTGCTTTGGTCATCAATGTATTAATCAAAACATTTCGTATCATCACCATAATTTTTGTTTCGTGTCTTTTATTGTTATATTTAGCATTATGTTTCTCTTTGCTATCACTATCATCATCACTATCAACACCACAGATGACAGTACAAGTATGACACATGTATTAGATCCTTAACGTTATTCATCAAGCTTTGTATCTCAATGGAAATATAAGCTAGCATGTAGAATCACTCTGTATAACTAACTATAACGAGGGGAATAGAAATGTTGTATTTTACATTTATTTTTTCACTCTTAGTAGTATTCGCTCGGAAACTTTTTTGTTGATCATTTCTAATTCTGTCCCTGAAATACGCTTTGAATTTTAATATGCCGCAGGGAATCGTAATTTCCCGGTCGTGTTGGTGCTTGGCTCATTTCGTTCGATGTGCTGCATGGAATGTGTTGCTGCACAAAACAGTGTTCTGCCAAAACATGGGCGTGCGGCACGAGTGGGCGTGTTCTGGGCCTGTGTTTATGCAGACACAACAATTCCTCTTCAGTAATGTCCGCGCAGGGAACACGCTTATGTGTTTTCTATACGATTAGATTCTTTTATTTAAAGTATCCTGAGGACGATAAATATTTGTAGTAATTTAAACAGTAATTCATGGAGAGACAACAATTCTTCCTCAGTAATGTTGGTACGAGGATCACGTTAATGCCTCTACTACACCATTAGCTTGTTACATCCAGAGTATCTTTAAGTCAGGCGGTGTGACAAATTTAGATAGTAATTAGGCCGCTTGTCTTGATAATTTCTGGACTTAACCCACACGCTGCCTTGCCTTAAACAACCGAAAGTAATTATACTAAACGAGCACCTCCTAATTAGGTCATTAAGGACGACCTACAGGTAGCATTTAGGAGGAGGAGGAGGAGGAGGAGGAGAAAGGAGGGAGGAGGGAGGAGGGATGAGGGATGTGAGGTAAGGTGGTGATGTGCTAATGGTCTGAATCCTTCACTTAATGACAGTGTGTATGTATGTATGCCATCCAGCCTCCCCCCCCCCCCCCCCATTCCAGCACCCTTGCCCCGCTCTGTCCCGTCCCACCTCACCCCACCCCGCCTCGTCCCGCCAGGACCCTCCCCGCCTTGTAAACTTGAGTGGTTCTTGAGGCTTCCCAGAACCTCCCAGCCTCCCACTCCTTCCTACCTGCAGGAATTCTACGGCTGTCGAGTCCGCTTCACCGCTTCTCTCAAGTCGAACTGGAAAGAAATCGACGAAAACGTTAAAGAGAATTTCGAAACACGCCAGACACTTTTCCTTTCCTTTCATTCGTTACTTTCTTCATGCAATATTTATAACATCCAAAGCTATTGATGTTATTGATTGAAATATATTCGAGCACCAGGACAGGATTGAAACAGGTATAAGTTAAAGATATTTTGTTACATCGCAAAGTTTGAGTTTGAATATTCGTGAAACTTTGCATATTTACCTTCATAGATATGCTGAGAACGGCGGAAGGAAGACGAGCTGAGAGATCTGAAAATACGTCGGGAATAAGAGTAAAATTAAGTGTCGCCGGACCCAGCCACTCCTCGGGGAAATTTGACAATCACTGCAGACGACCTGAAGAGACGACCTGGGAAGGCGACCCGCATATTGGATGTGGCTTCCCCCATTGCTCTTCCCCCCTCCCCCCCTACCTGTGTGTGTGTGTGTGTGTGTGTGTGTGTGTGTGTGTGTGTGTGTGTGTGTGTGTGTGTGTGTGTGTGTGTGTGTGTGTATGAGCTATTGTATGCCAAAAATCTTATTATTATGTACGTGACAATTTTTGGGAACGTTCATGAGAGATTTACATGAATAATACGAATATATACAAGAAACTTACATCCTACGCCTCAAGAATCTCATCCGCGACACACACGCTTCAGTCCACTTTGCCCCAAGCATCTGCGTGGAAGGTAAGGGCAGAGCGTCACGCCTTCCCTGCCTGTGCCCTCCTCGCCTGTCTGTTTAGAGGCGGGACTCAGTGTGGCGGAGATGGCGTAATGCATTTATCCTGCAGATGGTGAGAATAGCCGTGAGGGAAGCGATAATGGCACGAGGCTCTACACCTCTTAAATATCGGAGTCATCACACACACCACATCACACACACCACATCACACATAACACACCACACCACACCACATCACACCACACCACATCACACCACACCACACCACACCACACCACACCACACCACACCACACCACACCACACCACACCACACTATCTTCACCGTTTTGTTGCTCTAAGGCAGAGACGATGGACGGCTATTTGTGTGCCGCCTCAAAATACACTCTTAAGGAGGAAACGTGCTTGCGAACCCACGTTGAAAATTAGTTTAAAGCGAAACTTTTGTAAAACTGAAAATTGTTATAATTGGATATAAGGAAATGTGGGTGTGGAGGTAAAGGAAATTATGTATATACTTTGTTTTACTTTTTTATTAATTTTTTTTAATACTTTACATTGATTAAAGTTGGAGAAGAGAGTGTTATCTTACAATGGTGCATGTTATAAGGTTATTAGAATGTGTGTGTGTGTGTGTGTGTGTGTGTGTGTGTGTGTGTGTGTGTGTGTGTGTGCGTGTGTGTGTGCGTGTGTGTGTGCGTGTGCGTGTTTGTGTGTGTGTGTTTTAACCCCCCAAAAAAACACTTACCATTTCTCTCCATCCAAACACTCCTTTATTTTACCCACCATACTTAAGCTTCATCATCTTACATACACTCACTACGCAGAAAAAAAAGAAGAAAAAACAAACATTACACAAGTTCTCACCATTCCTTCTTACCTGAGACTGGTAATGGAGTTAATTAAATACATGAAGCAAAGCCTTACCTGACACAGCCTTTCAGCCTCGTTTGCAATCACTATGCAACACGCCTTTCATATCTAGTTAATTAGTAGGAACGAAAATACTAAAAATACACCAAAAGAAGGAGGAGGAGAAGGAGGAGGAGGAGGAGGAGTAGGAGTAGGAGATGAAAGGATGCGGAACAAGCAGGCACACTTCACTAGGTCTTAGGCAGCAGGTAGTAGGGGCAGCAGTAAAGAGCAGAGCAAGCAAGGTGTGCAGTAAGCTACATATGCAAATGGTATGAGCCTCTAAATATCATGTTACCAGCAAGGGTAATGTATTCATGATGTACCCCCACTGCTTCCCTTCCTTACCTCCTACCCTTAACTCTACCCCTACCCTTTCCCCTTATCCCTTCCCCTATCCCTTCCCCTACCGCCCACGCTGCCCTCATGCCCACACCAGCAACACCACCTACTCCTACATCTCCCCACACAAGGTTACCCACATTTTAGTTTTCTTTAAGCATCCTTGTGTGTGTGTGTGTGTGTGTGTGTGTGTGTGTGTGTGTGTGTGTGTGTGTGTGTGTGTGTGTGTGTGTGTGTGTGTGTGTGTGTCGTTCTTAGTAGTATTCACCTGAGCACTCTCTCTTTCCCCTTCCCTCACTGCTATCTTCCCTCCCCCCTCCCCCTCCCTGCAGAGGACACATACCCCTCCTCCCTTGTTCTTCCCTCCTCGGCATAAGAGAAATTACCATCCTTTGCCTCACAACACGTTGAGGATAATTAAAACTTTGGATGCCCCGCCATTTCTATTATAAGGGTCGGACTGTGAAATTAATTAGATTACTTTTTGTTTCTTTCTCTAATTTTCTATGGAATGTTGAGGCAAACAACTGAAGATTCATTTAAGTTTTATGTCTTTGTGTCTAAAACTTTGCATCTTTTCGACGTTAATTAAATAAGTTCGTTTTTTTCTTGTAATATTTTTTTTTACCATGACTTTTTTTCTGAATGATTATCGGATCTACTTTGGTGTCATTATGCTTTCCATGATTAATTAAATGATTTGGGCTTATTCTATTCTCTATTCTATTTCTGTTTAGTCGTCTCTTTTCTGTAGTTCTGTGTATGTGTGTGTGTGTGTGTGTGTGTGTGTGTGTGTGTGTGTGTGTGTGTGTGTGTGTGTGTGTGTGTGTGTGTGTGTGTGTGTGTGTGTGTGTGTGTGTGTGTGTGTGTGTGTGTTAACACAAGTACATCCTGCTTTTGTGTATATAAAGTAATATTTTGTCGTAAAAAACCGGTCTGTCAAAATCATTGAGCCTGAAGACAACACGCTGCGGCGGGCTAACAAACGTTCTCTGACCACGTGCACCTCAACGCCCCAGTTTTCTAACCCCATCCCACCCACCGCCCACCAACCCATCCACTAACCCACCCACCCACCAACCAACCCATCCTACCTACCTTCCCGTCATCCCGTAGGTCTCCTGTAGGTCTCGTTCTCCCAATGTTTCTGTCCACACCACATGTTTGGTATTTTCCATTCCGACTGTAAATTGAGATTACAAATTTTGTGTTCGTTTTTAGTCAGCAATGTTATGTCTGTTGATGAGGATGATTACGATTGTACACGTATGTGTATACACTTTTCCGTATATCCAGCAGCACAGCTTGGTGGGCAAGCGTCTTGGTTGTTGCCTCATCACGGCCAGTGTACACATGAAGCATCTACTTGAACCTTATACCAAGCGCTGACTCTTATGTGACAACTCTCCGGTGATCTTCATAATAACAACAGATCAGACAAGTTTCACCAACTTTCATTCGCTTTCAAATTTCACTTTCTGGTACAATGTTTCTCCGACACGACACAAGTTGGAGACGTTTGCTGCCTCTTTGGGTGCACATTCCTTTGTCATCCACCTCCGAGTATGACGCACATACTCATTAGGCTCATTATGCATCCAACTGTTCATCACGATGTTATAACGGACAGAGTGTAGCACTTTTTCCAGCGTCTTGGTGACTCCTAAACACTCGTACATACACGTATACTTTAGGACACTGTCTTTCGGGAAACCCTGAGTTTCACACCAAATACTTTATACGCATCAACAGTGTCATATATGTATATGTGTGTATATATATATATATATATATATATATATATATATATATATATATATATATATATATATATATATATATATATATATAAGTATGTGTATATATATATATATATATATATATATATATATATATATATATATATATATATATATATATATATATATATATATATATATATATATATAT